>CAEGAF010112854.1:0-39626 GCA_903067075.1 Micropoecilia bifurca
ACAAAATGAATCAAAGAAGTGGTGAGAAAACATGTTTCTTTTAGTTGAAACAGTCCAAACTGTAGCTGACATGCATTTGTAAAGTAAATAAAGTGAACCAAGTTCCTGCTCTGAATAGTTTGATACCTTTTTAACCTGAACATCTGAAGGAATCACTCTAAGCCTGATGACCTAATCACTCTCCCGGCGAAGCAGTGAGTGAGGAAGGTGACAGTTGGATGTTACGTTACTTGCGGATGAATATCGATTTTTTTTCTAGGAAAGAAAACATTGCTATATATCGTGATATTGATATTATTATACAGCCCTAGTGTTTACATTACTTTTTCATTTTAAAAAACTTTTTAATTTGCATTTTATGTCATTAGAGCACAATTTATTACTAGCAGGGAAATAGATGGAAAATTTTACATATGGTTTTCTCTGCTTGAAACAACTTGGTTTCAGTGTAGTTGTAGTTCTTATCTTAGATTTTTTTTATTAAATTTTTAATCAAACAACTTCAAACAATTTTAATGGAGTCAATTTCGGAATTCATAATATTTAATAGCAGTTCTTCACCGTGTGCATTTCACACACTGCAGTAACAATAAATTTACAAAATATTCTGTTGCCCTAATCTGTGTGAACATATATTTTTGAGTCTTGCCACAGACTGTCACTTTGATTTAGGTCCATACTTTGACTATATAAACAGAGTTTCTGAATTTCTTTGGTTTGCTTTTTCCCAGGCGAAGGAACGTGAGATTGAGCTGAAGAACAACTGGGCAGAAAACAGGATGACCCGGCGTCAGACCCAGGCCAAATATGGCTTCTAGATCCCGTAGCTTTGGACTGCTGTGGCGTACAGACACATCGTATCCCAACTTACCGATCCACAGATTTATCCTCTTCCTTTAGGAGCAAAATCCGGTTTCTTTCTTCCTGATCTGCAGCCTGCAATGTCTTGAACTGACAATCCTCTGTTTGATATGGTGTTACTCTGTCTGAATCCCGGTCACTCCTAGTAAATACAAAGGCTAGACCTACAGAGAAACCCAGCCAGTGTTTTAAGGTACCAGAACCACACGTTTCTCCTTTGGATGTTTATAAAACATATTCATGGTATTTTCTAAGGTCTGATTTATTGTTTTTGTTGTGCGTTTGGTTGTTTTTAGTTACAATTTTGAGATAGAAAGCTGTGATGTGAAATATTCACTGAATCATCAACCAGTCAGTAAATTATGCTACAATGACTTTGACAAGAGACAACCAGGTGCTCAAGATTTGGTCAATCTTTATTGCAAAAACAAAATAAAAAATCTTTAAAAATTTGGTCCCACCCCTCCAAAAGAACAATTTAATGTGAAAATTCTTGACTTTTTTGCCTCAGAAATCTTAAAGTAGATTCAGAATTTCATAATAATTCTTAGGTGTTGGGGAAATAATTCTGGGATTTAAGCCAAAATTCTGCAGAAGAAAACCCTCAAAATTCTGACTTTAATCTCAGAATTCTGTTCTTTTTTTTTCTTCAAAACTTCTGAGATTGAAGGAAGAATTCTGATTATTATCAATTATTTCCTTTTTTGGCTCAGAAATCAGAGAGTAAATTCAAAAATCTGTGTTTAATCCAAGAATTTTTAGGGTTTGGAATTCTGAGATAAAAGCTGAATTTTCTAAAAAAAAAAATACAAAATGCACAAATTCCTGTTTCGAAATTTTTTACTTTTTTGCCTCTGAATTCCAAGAGTTACATTTTGAGGCAAAAATAATTTTACCTTTAGTAAATTTCACAGAAAAAAAGTAAAATTATTAGATTAAATCCAGGAAAGTAAGAGTGGGAACAAACAAAACTGTTTCTTAATCTCAAAATTGTCTTGTTTTTCTCTCTTTTTCTTCAAATTTTGTCAGAGTTCTGATATTAAAATCAGATTTCTGGGTTGTTGTGCTTTTATTTCCAGATTCTAATTTTTTATCTCAAAATGCTGAGATTAAACTCGGAATTCTGGCATAAAATATTTTAAATTGACTAATTTGAGATTCCCCCCCTCTCAGATTAAGTAATTTTTTTCCTGTGATGCTGTTCTGTAGCAAACATCAAGTTATTTTATTTTACTGGAAGTTCTAGAAATCTGTAACACTCGTTTTCTTTACCACTTTTCTTTGTTTTTCTTCCGTGGGTTTCAGTCCTTTTATGTTCAATCTGAACAGTTTGATTGTTGGGAGAAAATGGGAACTTTAAAAGCAGTTTAGTTTTAAAAACTTTAAAACTAAACTGTCCAGATGGACACATTTGCATCTTCTTGTGTCTTCACATATTATGTGAACTATAGGAGCAGTTCTGTACATATTATTTTTTTTGAAATGCCAGATAGACCCTCCATTAATAATGTGCTGGTTCTCTCCAGTAGCTTAGCGATGCTAACAAGATACCAGTAGGATTTCTTCAAAAGCCTGTAAATGTGAACAGATCCAACTCAACCCCAGATAAAACCCAAATGTTATATATCGGCAGTAAAAGGTGAATTTGTAGTCAGAAAGAAATTTAAAGTTACAGAAGTTTAAATATATATTTGTTATGTTGAAACAGGACTAAATGTTAAATTTTTCAATTTGCGTTGCAAAAAAGCATTCGCCCAGTTTTTGTTCACTTTGTATAAGTGTGTAATTAAAATCCAATAAACAAGTTTTCAATTGTTTTCTTGCATTTTTAATGCCTTTTTGCTGTTTCTTAAATGTGGCATATTATGATTCATTGAACAGGTTAGGTCTATGTGCTGTACAAGACAATTATATATTTTGCCAAAATAATTCTTGTACGTTTGATTTGGAGCTAATCTTTAGAATCACCTATTAATGTATAAGAAAAGGTGCTTAAAAGATTTTAAAAGCATTTCAACAAGGTGAAGGTAAAATCACCACTAGAGGATTTTTTTGGTAGAACATATTTACAATGTTTTTTTTCCTATCATAAATGCAAGATGCATTTATTTTTTTATACATTTTTGGCTTATTTGGTGTTCTGAGAATTATATTCTTTTAGCAAATGGCCTTTTTAGAGAGTAAATACTCCAGTTAACCATTAATCAGGATGGATTTTGTGTAATTAATCCACTGGAATAATAAATGAGCTCAAATACATCGTTAAAACCCAGAAATCAATTAAAAACTCAAAATGAAACGTTATCTTTTAAGGAAAATGCTCACCCTAGTAAACAGCTTTTATTTTGCATAATGAAGAACAAATCTACTGATTCCAAAGCGAGATCAAGATTTATTCCGACATGTTGCATTTTTGTCTAGTGACATAAAAACCATCACCTTGATATTTCTTAAACATTTAGGAGTCCTTTAGTTTTTATCATAGTTTCCAGTCGGTGGTGTTGATCCCTGCTGGGTTTGGACGGTTGTTGAGTCTTTACCGTCTTCCGCTTCCTGCTCATCAGAAACGGCCGTTAAAATGGCGTCGTCCTCCTCGGCGTCAGTCCGCGGGTCTCGTTCGGCCGCCAGCAGCTTCCGTTGCGTCTTCAGCTGCTTCTTGTGGACCGTGGACTGATCTTCGTACGGCAACAGGGAGATGGGAATGCGAACTGTGTCCATCCCATTAACCTGGAAGATATTCCGAGTAGCAAATTATAGATTAACAGTCAGTTAATCTAAAGTTGACTGATCTCATTGGTCGTTTTCTTAAAAAGAAAAACGTCTTTCCATGGTATAAAGGGCTACATTTTAATATTATTTTGTAACAACTGCTTTAGATAGCGACTGAATAAACAAAAAATTGTTTTGTTTTTTTGCATTATTAAACCCAAGATACACAAAATATAACAAACCAAGAACCACTTGGTAGCTGAAACGAATAAAATGTGTGAAATACTGCAGCTCGGCTGAAAACGCGCCATTAAGCAGAAACGCAAGGAGTTTATGTCGGGTATATTTCAAAACTGAAAGGCATAAAGTGCATTTTCTATCCCACACCCGACTGTTTGGATTATTTCCCTTTCCTGTTTTGAGACGGCCGCCCCGCCATCTTTGGCTCCACTTAAATATGACTAGCGGCGCCCTCTGCTGGACGGCGGCCAAACTACAATACTAAAACAAGGTTCAGGGTGGACTTTATTAGTTAATCGATTGAAACTAATTTTAATCTAATAACCTATTAATCGACAGTTAATTATCTGTATTCCTAATTTATAGGCAAAATAAGCACATTGTTGGTGTATTTTAAAGCAAAAAAAAAAAAAAAAACCGTCTGGAAGTTACTGTTAAAAGAAAATAAGAGAGAAAAAAACTCACTGTAATATCACACCAGTACTCTCCCGGTTCCTTTATTGGTTCAAACGGCAGACTCAACGCACGAGTTGGAACAACAATTCCCAGCTGAAGAAGTGTGACAGAAACAAGAACCAATCAGCTGCTTATATTCTCAAGTTATTTTATACACACTTATTCAGTCCAACAACCCATGAAAGAACTCTTACTAGGCCGACACAAAACATCAAATCGCAATAGTAACAGCTGTATAATTTCATGCAAATATCACACCTTCAAAAAGCTGTTTGAATGCCATATTTTAACAGGTTAATATATGTCAAGTGCATTGCATTTTCATTTTGCATATCAATATTACATTTGACCACATTGAAGAAGTGCCTCTGCTTTTCATGTACACACCTTTCCACGCTGATATTGCAATCAGTTGTTTCTGATTAAAAAAACAATTAAGACCTCATTGGGTCATCCTTATCAAATCAACATGGAAAGTTTTAAACCTTTTTCTTGGCTATTTCAGTCCCCAGACCTACAACCTGTAGAAAATCTGGAGAAATAGAGGACTGACTGTTGTGCTCTTGGCAAAAGGCGGTTGAACAACGTATTACCAGAAGGGGGCATCATATTGATTATTAATTAAACATTAGCAGCTTCAGTTATAGCTTAATTTATTGTAAAATTTCTTTACCAGTGTTGCCAACAACAGTGAATAGTGGTGCACACAAAATAAAAGTAGACAAACCCGATTTTCAAACTGTCTGCAGACGACTTCTTTAGTGAGCTGAAAGTCGTCAGACAGCGTTTTGATCATTTTTAGCTTGGTTCGCTTAAGGAGATCAACTGTCTGTAAAAAGAAAAAGTTGGAAAACGTTCAGTAAAAACAGTTTGTTTTATATCCCAGTTTTTTCAGTCAGACATAGGAGCAATTCTGAGTAAATGAATCATTAGTGCCAAATAAACTCACCATTAGTCCTGTTCTGGTTTGTAATCTCTGCTCTGGTTGTCCCTCACGCAGAAGCTGTGTATAAATAAATGAAATGACAATGAATAACTATATTTTACCGTTGAAACTGTAAAATAAATTGTTACGTTTAGTACGCACTCTCAGCTCCTCGGCAAACATCTGTTTATTCTCCGGTGATGGATAAACGGCGAGACCTTGAGCCAGCAGCTTGTTTCGCCCGATGGACTTCTTCACAAACACGGTGTCGCCTCTGCCACCGAGTTCTATTATTTTAACCAAAGGAACAGGTTTTAATATAATATTTGACTTTTTAAAGGTAATTTAGCATCAACGTTGGGGGTGGCAGATACTCACTTTCTACAGTTTGGGTGAGAATGAGCTCCATCTTCTCCCTGGGAGCATGTTTGGTGTCCTCGACTAGCTTGTAGACTCTGTGTCTTCGGGGGTAAAGCCTCGGCGGACTGCCCTGTTTGGACAAAGGGACCTCCCACCATCGCTCCACTATAACCGTGTGCTGTGGACATTATTTAAATGATTTCAGCTGTCTTCACATGAAGAAAATACTTTAAAACGTCACAAACAGGCAGAAATATCCAGAATTTAAATCAGAAGACAGCATGGAGTCGAAATCAGTTAATCAAGTTGATCTGCAACAAGGCAGTTCAAAGTTCTTTACATTGAGAAAACATAAAAAAAACATCATATAATCGACAACATAAGAACTGAGATATGAGAATCAAACGAGGTTCAGAGTTCAGATAGATTCTCCATTCCAAAACTGAGAATTTTTCAGTCAGATGCCAGGAGTGGACGTTTATTTTAATTTTACTAAATGGAGACTATTTGTTTACATCAGTACATTCAAATAATGAAAACTCTCAAAATGTCCAGCTTCATTCTCGCAATAATTTCATTTTCTTGAGATAAGAAAAACTCCAGTCCATCATTTCATAAAAGTTTAATTATGTTGAAATTAAACTCAATTTTTACTGTATTAACAATTTCATAATCTCACTGTGTCGAGATTATACGATTCTAATCTTTGGTTTGTTATGATGACAGTTTCATAATGTCAATTAATTGAGGTGAGATTACAAGCTTTTTTTGCTCCAACTATCTCAAGATAACTTGACCTCAATCTCATAATGCTGAAATAATTTTTTTATTCCTACGATCTTAAGATCACTTGATATAAAACTTTCATAATCTCATTCGTAAAAAAAAAATAGTAAAAAATAGTAAAAAATAAGACTTCATGCTTGTCATTATCTTTCAGAACAGTTTTATTGCGTAAAAAAGTTGTTTTAAAACTGCATTTTTTTTGAAGATATCTACATTTTCAGAATCTCATTTTTCGTTGTCAACAATTTCATAATTTCATAATATCAAAATAACAATAACTGGGTTGTTTTTGTTGTGACCAAATGTATTTCTGGTGGGTTTTCGCCATGTTGTTTAATGTCAATTTATCTGAAATTTGTCAGGCAAATTTAAAACGCTAAAGCAGAATTAGAAAAAAAAAAGAGTCAAAGCCCGATAATAAAAGTGTGGCTCATGGATTGATGAAGGTTAGGCATTAATAAGAATATGATAAACGGTGATGTAAGAGGTTAGACTGCCTGTTTTGCACTGACCTGAGCAGCAGACAGAGAGAAGCTCCTGACCGCCGGCTGCCTCAGCAGAGCCTGAAGGGCGAAGCGGCCGCAGCTAAACATGCTGGTCCAACACCGAGCTGGGAACCAGGGCCGCCAGGAACCTCACCGATACCGGCCCCTCGGAGCTTCACCCGGCTCTCGGCTCCAACACAAACCACACTCACTCACCTATAAGCTAAATTCTGTTAGCTTCAGCCATGATGCTCGGCTCTCACTACTACAAACATGCGTCGGTTGTGAGGTAAAAGCAGGCGGTAGTGCGCCATCTATCAGGCTGGAGGAGGTACTACAGGTATACTTAATTTATTGGAAAATGTGTACAAAAATCAAGAAAACGTAATGATAACGCTAATAATAATGCTCTGATTAAAGGTTATGACCAAAATCCTTAATTAATTGGACTCGGTTGGTTTTGTAGAGTTGTTTGTCTATTATAATCCATGGCAAATGTAAAATCTATTCAGATAAATTATAATAATGAATGTTATTTAAAACGGAGAGGGAATTATCTATTTCTCCAATAGTTTTAATATTACACCATTTGTTAAAAATGTTCACTTTTTTTACTTTAAACAATTAACATCGCTATCTGCTACTAGACAGATAGCGATGGCCTGTCCATCCAATAAAAAAATGGACAGATTTTTATTGTCATTCAAACCTGGAAAATACTTAAGTTGTGTATTACTGCAAAACAGTTCCCAATACATGGAACCGGAAGTGATCCACGCCATCTTGGTAGGCAGAGGAATACTACATTAGCTAAGCTATTTTCTCTAGTTTGGCAGTAAGTAGTACAGTAAATATCTCTGACATTTATCTTAGTGTTAAGTTAGACAGGAATGAGGCGAGAGCTAGTTCTAAGCTTGTGGATTATTTATAGTTGTCATAGCAACTTCATAGCAACTGGCTACCAAGATGGCTTTCAGCTACAAAGTTTCCAGAAGTGTAACGTCATATGAAAACTGTACTTCTTGTTTTGTCAAAATTTAAGGACAACTCAATCGAGTTCAGTCTTATAAATGCCATAAAAACATTAATAAGCAAACATCATCATTGTTTGTTTACAATGATGATGGAGTACTGCAGAGTCATATAGGTCGAAGACTATAGCTGGGTTAAACTGGGCCAGATTAGAGATAAGAAAACAATGACAAAGAATGTTGCAAAAAGTCACCAGTTTGTAATCAGGTAAACCTCAGAAGAATAACAGATTTTTTTTTACATCATGCATTTCAAATAGCTGGTGTCTCATCATATTTTGACTTTAAAAATGTTGAGTTTTTGTAGGTGTGAAGCTGTAATGTGAAGATTTGATATCTGATGAGTTGTACCACAGCCCGCAGAGAGCAACAGATACTGAGTTGATGTTGAAGGATTTAGCTATAAAACACAAATTAACTTATTCCAAAAACACTTTTTATGAGAAACAAGCAGAAATAAGACATGTAGGATGGGATTTCTGACCGCAGCTACCAAACATTTTTCTCTCTAGTGTACAAGCTTTAATTACGTCAACAAAAAAGCGAGAAACTGTCAGCAAAAAGACAGAAATCTACACCACCAGCAGTGCAAGAATAACCTCCGCAATCATTTGAAGACCTGAACCCTTATTTAAGTCACACATCCCCGGCGGCTGGCTCTTGAAAACTGGTTGCACCATAGAAGCTTTTGCGGTCTGGCAGCAAGTGGCGTCCTGCAAATACGGTGGTGCAGCAGGTGAGCAGAGCCATGCAGCAGCCACAGGCCATCAACAGGCCCATTGCGACCCACAGCAGCGTCGTCACAACAAAGGCGAACTGGTAGGTTGTCTTGTGGCAGTATGGACCTTTCTCAGTGTAGTTTGGAGGGTAAACTGCATAAACCCACGAGGAACCTAGAGGAAGAGCACAAGAAGATAACGTGGGAGATTTTAATCAGCTGAACGGTTAGAAACTAGAGAAATGCATTTGCTTTCCAAATTTCACTGCTGTTCATGTTTTGGATTTTCTAAAACTAAATAAAAAAATATGCATTTTTGCAAGAATAATCTCTGCAGCCAAACATGAATTCTGCAAAACATGGACTTATTAAATACCTAAGTACCACTTCTATTTTCAATTTTTACAGCTTAAGATCTACACTGAATGTAGCTTTGTGTTAAATGACTGGATAACATAAAGAAGATTTAAAGGAGCCAACCATTTATCAGACAATGAAAATAAAAAGCACTAAGAAGCCTTTCGCTCTAGCAAAGAGGTAGGAGACAGATGTAGACAACAGATTGTTTCTGGATGTTACAATTTAGGGGTGAGTCTGAAAAAACTCCAAGATTTCTTGCATGATCTAATGTCTCTAGCCTCATTTAACCTATTTTATTGCTGATCTCTCCTTCTTTTTTAATGTTTTTTAATTAATTTGACCAAAATCACTTTGCTTCATTAATCTGGAGAAATCCTGAATCACTGACCAATCACCTTGATATCAAGGACATGCTTGAACATAATTCAGCATCATGATGTAATGACAGAAATATGAAGGTTTGTGTCAGCGTGGACATAAATGTTGTTGGGCGATTGTATGGATGCTGAATAAAAGTGAGATGAGATTGGAGTCTTGAGGAACTCCACATTTGCTTTTGTCAGTAAATCTGAAGAGACACTGACTTAAAAATATTTAAATACGGTAAAATAAAACTGAGGATCTGAAATCCTATTAAGCAAGAAACTTGATTGAAATTATGTCTTTTAGCTCTGAACACTAATTGTTGTGAAGAAAGTTTTTTTTTAAAGAAGCAGTCAATTTTACCAAATGTATTTGTTTCCTGTATAATTTTTAAACAGAACAAATAAATTAAAAATAGCTGCAGTTTTAATCTTAATTTTCCATTGTACTCCAAGTGAATTATTGCTAAATATCACAAAGTAACACTAATGCAAAGGCACTCAAGCATTTTTTAGCACTTAAAATCAGAAAGCGCCTTAATGCAAAGAGGTAAACATTCCCCTCACCTGCGATCAACCAGGCGAAGCTGAAGATGTGCAGGACGGTCATGCAGGCCAAGCTCAGGACGTGACAGGCTCCGTCTTGGTAGCCGCTGGTGCAGTAGGTGAAAGCCAGAGACAGGAGGCTGCTCACTCCCAGCACCACCAGGTAAATGGGAATGTTGGGCTGCACCGGACAGTGATGCATGTGAATGGCACCTGCACAGCAGCTGCAAACGTTACACCTTTATCTGCTCAGAACTGGAAGTGCAAGTACAAAAAGTTAACCCACCCAGTCCAATGGCTGCGATCATCACCATCCACCAAATCATGTTAATCACAACTACAACAGCAAAGAAGCAGAGATTAGAAACTTTTATTTAAATTATAATCTGAAGTAGCAGACGAATGGCTTACCAGTTGTTGCAATCAGTCCGGCACTTTGAGGTCTGTAGTCCATCGTTAGAAGTTGGATTTGACTCCACCGACGGAGTTTTACCGTGAAAAGAAAACCTTTAAATCTTCTTTCTTCTTCTAGGTTAAGATGTCTACATGGGTTGGTCTTAACACATTGACAAGTGACACCGTTTGCTGTTTAAACAGGATGTGAAGTCACTTGGTTGAAACATTTCAACCACTATTTTGCAACAGCCTCTGCTTCAAGGAGGAAATAATGATAAAATCAGAAAGTCTCATCTGATGCAAACAAATTAGCATCCAAAAATATGGCTCAGCTACTCCAACAGAGGCCTCTCTTTTTCTTGAAAATCTGACTTTTTAGAAAACGGTGAGGCTTGCCTGTATTTCAGCAAGTTTACAAGAAATTTAATTCAAAATCAGCTGCAAACCCACGAGTTGCAATTTCCTGTGGTCTGATATCTTTCTGAAGAGCAGCTGGATACTAAAACTAAACAAACGGTTGGTGCATGAACTTCATTTTCAGAAAATTATGAAGATCTAAAAGTTGAGTTACGTTAAACGGGAAAATGAACTTTGCTTTTTTTCTCGACACTTTTCCAAAGGAGATTAAATAAACACATGTAGTCTTCTTACTAATATGGCGCCCTCTAGTGGTGGTGGGTTGCACTGGAATTTATATGCAGGTTTCAGAGTTGATAGGGGGAGAAATACATTCTAAACTTATCAGATTTTTATTTGTTGAAATACTTTTAAAAACCAGAGTTGCACTTTTGCACAGTTGGTAGAGTTGTTGCCTTGCAGCAAGAAGGTTCTGGGTTCGATTCCTGGCCTGAGGTCTTTCTGCATGGAGTTTGCATGTTCTCCCTGTGCATGCATGCGTTCTCTCTGGGTACTCCAGCTTCCTCCCACAGTCCCAAAACATGACTGTTAGGCTAGCTGAACATGAGTAGGTCTCTCTGTGTTGTCCTGTTTGGACTGGACACTTGTCCAGGTGTAGATGATTGATGTATAGATTTTAAAAACCGTGTCACTACTTAAAATTACACTTGCTTGTGTTGGTGTACGCGTTATATAAATTCCTAATGAAATATCAAAACAATGCACAAAAAATAATTTTGCAAGACACAGGATTACTAGATATTGACTTTTTACACAATTTAAACTCCTTCAATTTATTCCTTTTAAATATTTTTGTGCTTTTCCTATTCACTACTGAGTAATTATTTGGTTTGTTCTCTTTTTGACATAGTTACTCAATGTTTCTATTTTATTTTGTCCAACTTTTACTGTTACTCACTGAAATACAAATAAAGCAATATCATATATTCTACTCAGAAAATGCAAGGTTTATTACATAAGGTATTTTTTCCAATTTTTCTAAACAGCAGAGGAACTCGATACGAATGAAAAAACAGATCATAACAGGAGATTAAACCAGAAATAGCTTAAACAATTTTATTTATTTGTGTGAGGCCTTGTGTTCAAATTCAAAATAAAGTTTACTGGGGTTTTTCCCCCCGCAAAAGCTAAAGAAAATATTTATTTATTTACCTGTCATTCTCTTAATGTAGCCAGCAAGTAGCAAGTGGCAAGTGAGTAGAAAACAGGCTTAGTTTGAAAATTTAGATATTTCTCTGGGTTGCCGCTGTTAGAAATCTACTGAATTTTTTTTGCAAATGTCTGAGTTACAACAGTATAGGTCAGATATTAGCTGCAAAATGCTTGACCATAAGCCTGAAATAAGAAATTGGATGTTTCACATCTGTTTTGTTGGTTTTCATAACCTCTCTCAGTTGGAAATTAATGATAGTTTGGATGATAGGAGCAGCTGGGAAGTCCATGCATATGATTCCCAGGCGCTGGTTCTGGTCGGTCTTGGCCTGCAGGTACTTGTACAGCTGTGGGTTGATTCTCTTTGCGACAGCTCTGGGGTTGGCGAACACACCAGCTCCACTGGAGTAGGTCAGAAAAATCTGAGCCATGTTTCCTGACAGTGCTGCCTCCAGGTGTTTGTAGACACTCTGCCACTTCTCCACCAAATTCAGCAGAGTGGGAACCTGCAGGCAGCAACAAACGTACATCACCGGAAATACTTACAACTACACTGAGAGCAAATTTATTAGGCTACCAGACCCCTAAATTTACATTTTTTATTAAAAAAAAAATAGACACTTACTCCTCATCTTTTTTAGTTTCACAGCAATGCTTGTCTGATTCTTGTTGGATTTAGAACGTTAATCTCATTGGCCAATAAGAAACTACCATATTTTTCGGACTACAAGCTGCTACTTTTTCCCTAAACTTTGAACCTTGCGGACTGTAGCCAGGTGCGACCTTTCTGTGGATTTCTTTGGTCAACCACCAGGGGGCGCTTTAACAGGAAGTGAATCATTGGAAGTCAAGATTGGAAATCAAAAGAAAGTACTGATTTTCAATTAGACCAAGCACATGCTAGCAGCAGGTACAACGGAGAAATGTTTTCAAATTTATACCCCCTTATTAAGGACGTAGCAAAGCGTTGCGTCCTTAATAAATCTGTGGAAAAAATAAATCTGGAAAACCGAGAGATACCGGTGACTTTCCTATTTTTTTTTTTTTTTTAACTTTGTGGGTGCGGCTTATAGTGAGGTGCGCCCTAGAGTCGGGAAAATACACAGTCAATAATTATTGAAGTGACAAAATTCAGGTTTTTTTATTGGTTTAAAACCAGCAATATATCATGCCCATTCAGGTGGAAATGGAGACAAACGTCTAGACAAAAACAGAAACAAAACATTAACTCCTCATACCTTCCATGCATCAGCTATATCCAGATAACCGTAGGGCATTCCCAGATCTGGGCCGGTAAAATCCTGCAGGATGATGAGCTTCCCTCGGGCCTCAGCCATGGTCGGCACCAGATGGCTGTGCCACAGCAGGTCCCAATGGCCGTAGCGAAGGATAAAGTCGACCACTGTGCCGTAGATGTTATTCGTCTCACTGAGCTCCTCTTTCACTCGCATCAACACCGTCTCACTTGGGTATTTGTGCAGGAAGTCAAACACGCCCTCTAGCACTTGTCCAAAGTGAGCCCACTGGTAGGACACGCCGTGGTGGATGGTGAGATTCCTGTTGACGTGACGCACACGGACATCTAGATAACGGATGCCGGCTCGGAGCTGGGAGGCCAGGCTCCAGGTCTGACACTCTGCGTAGACGCCGCCGTACAGAGACATAGTGTTGTGTGTTCCTGGCATCGTGACAGCAGACAGCAGCTGGTCATCAGGGATGCTGGCCATCCAGGAAGGGTTCAAGAACTCAGGGTTTGGAGAGTCGTCATAGTTGGGTGTCTGGATTGCTCCAAAATTAAACCCGACGACTCTAAAAACAAGGTGAAACCATGTTCATTATCCTGTCCAGGCACATAACAACTAAATGGCATTATGATGTCAGCAGGTGACGGATGCTTGAAAAAGATAAATGTCTGGATGTGCCAAAACTTTCTCCAGCTTAATGTAAACAAAACTGAAGTTATTATCTTTGACCACAAAAGGAGTGATCCAGAGTCAACACACTGGAAACGAGAAATCAGGTCTGTGTTGTGACGATCAAAGATCTGAACCTTCAGAAATGCATAAAGACAGTTACAAAATCCGCCTTCTGTCAACTGAAAAACATTTCCAGGATTAGAGGACTTGTGTTTCAGGAAGATCTAGAGAAACTCGTCCATGCATTTATCTTTAGTAAAAAATTAACCGTCCAGTTGCAGGTGATCCAGAACGCTGCTGCTCATGTTCTGACTAAAACCAAGAAGATAGAACACATAAAACCAGTTTTAAAGTTCCTACACTGGCTCCCTGTAGCTCAGAGAATAAACCATAAAATACTTTTGTTAGTTTATAAATCACTGATCAGCTTAGCAACACAATACATTAAAGATCTGATGTTATTGTATCAACCTTCCAGACCTCTCAGATGTTTCTGGTTCTGCATCCAGAACAAAACATGTAGACGCAGCATTCAGTGTTTACAAACCACAAATCTGGAACAAACCTCCAGAAAACTGCAAGAATGTGGAAACACTGAGATTACGACATCCAGCATCATCATTACTGGCATAATGGCTGTGACTAACAATTATTTTAGTAATCGGAAGACAGCAAGATACCAGAGCGTGACATGAAAAGTAGCAACATCTCAAACAATCAGATTGGAAATGAAGCCTTTGGCACACAGGTCAATAATGAACAAATGAAATGGACAAAAGATTCCGTCAGATTAACTACAAAGTGGCTCAAGGACAACAAGGCAGTGTTTTGGAGAAGCCGTTACAAAGCCCAAAGTCTGACAGAATCACTTTTTATGCAGCGTGTGTAAATACATGCAATTATCAAAAAATGTATTCCATAACAACAATAATCCTAAATATGCGCCATGATTGTTTAACTTTGTGTCCCCTGTGTCAGTGTGTGGCCTGTTTCCTCACCCCAGCAGGAGCACCAGCTCTGGTAACAGCTTGAACATTTTCACAGATGTTGTTCCTTTTCCAGTCCTAAAAAACAACATAATGTAAACGATACAGTGAGAAAAAAAGCATCATAAAGCTAGAATTCAATTTATGGTAATTCTCAGTAAAGGTGAATAATAAAAAAGGACAAGATACCTAATGAATAAACTGTGGCTCGCCTACATTTGGTGTCCATTCAATAATCAAAGAGTTTGATTGTGGTTCAAAGCCAGCTCAGCCTTTTGCTCACCCATACTGACCACTTCAATGGCCGACTTAAACCCTCCTAATCCCAAAAAACTGAACACACTGCTGAGTCAAACATGCTGCTCGGTTCAGTAAAGTTCATACCTGAAACTGCGGGTTAAGTCCGGTTGGTCCGGTCTGGTCTGCCCCGGGTTCCAGCAGACGATGCACAGAAAAAGCAGGACAGAAAGAAGACCGGACAAATGACAGGCAGAGCGTCAGCCGGGGTTGACTGCAGAAGAGCAGCTGAGCTGCAGGTGGGAGAGCAGAGGGGGAAATACATGAGGGTGGAGCTGAGAGACTCACAAAATACCGGTTTCTAAATGTGCAAGTTTTAAAATGACTTATTTATATAAAATATTTTTTAAATAAACCAGTTTTTACAATTTTCACATCAAAACTTTATACGAAACTATAAAACCATGTTTATTTAACCTGTCCAGGTGTAGTGTGCTGATTAAACTGGTACAGAAATAACTGGATATTTGCTCAAAATAGAAACTGTTTACACACGTCTGCCACAGCTGGCTGTTTCTCACTGTTTTTTCAATCATAAATAAAAGGAGGAATTTGATAAGGCCTACAGTGCTTTACAAAAATAAACTAACCTGTTGAACTTTGTCATGAATTTCAATGTATTTCGCTGGCAACGAAGTAGAAACAATTTGAGAAGTAGAAGAAAGAAAAATGATGCATGATTTTCATAACTTTTACAGATAAAATGTAAAACGTGCTGGAATAAATCCTTTTAGATGTTCCAACATGTTTTCTTTGAGGTTTGAGCTTCATCTCATTGAACTCACTTTTTTTACTGCTAACAAATTACTGCACTAATAAAACCTACATTTAAAAAGTTATCTTATTCCACAAAATATCTAAAATAGTTTCCTTCCAAACACTGAACTGTCCTGCGTTGTAGAAGAAAGACTGAGAACAGAAAGGAGTGTGTCTGGTGTGTGATATCTAGAAAAGCCAGCAGATGTTTCCTCTTTTTATCTCAGATCATCACAGTAATTTAAGTATTACACAACCACCATGTCCAGTTAAGTAACCCCATGTTTAGTCAGTGGCTAAAAAAAGCTACAGATCCAAACTGAGCTGAAATTCCTATAGTTTGGGTTGAATAAGAAAACTACAGAATGCAGAACTAAAAAAAATTAAGATTTTGAGTAAACATTACAGTCATTTTGCACAAATTGCTCATGTCAACTTTTTAAAGTCTCTGCTTCTATAATCAAAGTTAAAATAACTGAAATGAATTAATTTAATACCTTCTTTCTTAAATTAAAAATTAAGTTACAAATAGAAAGAATAAATTTATGTAAAGATGTAATGAACAATTAGTAAATATTTCTACCATTCCTGCAAACAAACTAACACCATACTTCATAACCAGTTTGGTTGTCTGGTCAACCAAACTGGTTATGAAGGCTTGGCTGGAATGCTTCACAATAGGAGGACGTTCTTTAGACGGAGCAGGAAAAGCATAAAAACTTTGCTTGTGACCACATGTTTACACACATTTTATAGAAATATAAACATTTTCGTTGGTATCTGAGACTGAATCTGACTAAAAGTTTTCTTGAATTAGGTCAGGATTACCAAAATAATATGTTTGTAAAATGTCAGAATAATCTTTTTAGTAATTGGCAGAACTGTCTTTGAAACTCTGTAATTCCAGATACATTTTGGACTTAAGCTTCTCCAAGTAGTTTGCAGAAGTGGCATACCTGAGTCAGGTATTTAGTATTTAACCTCAAAGTACTAACAAAACCTTTTCAACTGTGTTATGAATTTGTTTTGTACTGAGATGAACACTTTGTGAAGGCCACTCCACCGTTAAGCCACTTTGTAATTAATTTGGTTCCATTTTTAGCTTATAGCCCGGTGTTTTTTTTTAATACCGTTTCAGTTTTTCCACATAATTATCTGTTAAATTCATCAGTTCCTGCTGCTGCAAAACAACCCCACAACATGATGCTGTCACCACCATACGTCACAATTAGAAAGAGGTTCTCTGGAATATGATTTTAAGTGAGCGAGTGTATTTGGAAACTGCAATTTGACTTTTTGTTTCAGATAATATAATGGCCTCTTCCTCACTCAGCATTGTTTCAGCCCAGGTCGGTCCAAACACTGTCCTACCAGCAAGTCTTTTGCTTTAGTGTGCATATCATGTATAAACCACAGGACAAGACAGGCTTTCTTCCAGAAAAATAACCTGTCCTTCTTTACCTGCTCATAGACAAACTATTGGTTGTTTTAATAGGAAAAGACAGGCTTTCTTCCAGAAAACCCTGTTCTACTTGCTGGAAAGGAAACTATCAGTTGTTTCATCATTTGTTTGTTTTTTTATATTCATATTTAAAGTTAAGCCAATCCCGTAATTAAAAATTAAAATAAACCATCCACAAATGTATGATAATTTTAATGAACTCTTGGATTAAACAATAAAAGTATTTGTTTGCATGTTTTGCTTTCACAAAACATGCAAACAAATATGTTTTGCTTTCATTTCTCTTTACTACGAATTTCCTTCCCCGTTAAGGTATTATTAGTATGTGAGAAACTAATTAATAAGACGAAGGTCAAAGCGCCTGTGGTTAGAACTCCAGTGACGCAGAAGAAGGACGTCCTCCTCAACCAATCAGAACAGGACAGCCCTCAGCCACTTCCTGTTGCTCATGCCCTTATTTGGCAATGAGGGGTTTGGCTTTAGCTAACTGGTGTGGAAAATGGTGGAAAGCAGAATCAGACAGCGGCTGTAGACGGACGGGATACAAACAGTTTTATCTCCGGTGAGTAAACACGGTGGGCCTTTCGAGCTTTTCATCTCTGATCTGAAGGAGTTTTAGGATCTTTGTGTTTTAGCTGGATCCAGCTGGGAACTGATAGGATCAGGACAGGTTCAGTCATGTTAAGCAGCTGGAAATCAGGAAATGGGAGCCTGAGGACAAACGCATAGAGTTCCACATTAAAAATGTGAAATAAAACAGCTACCTAACCGAGGCAGTTTTAGGATGCTAAACAACTTTCGTAGAATGTCATTAACCTGCCAGCATTTTTCTTGTTTCCAGTTCGGCTTGTGTTCGTAGAGATGGAGACACACCTACTGTTGTTTCTGAGTTATTTTTCCAGCAGAACAAGACCGAGCGGGAGGATTAATGTCACAACTATGACAGAGATGCAATACAACACGATTTGTGCTGAGGTCCCAATAATTTAGTTTAGTCTGCATAAAATAATACAAGAGACCTTAAAAAGATGGCATCTTTCTGGTGAACTATTAGCAACATTTTCATATGGTTTCATCAGAGACACTTTAAAGTAGTTTGGTAACATTTATTTGAAGTTTGAAGGGGGTGAATATTACCGTCATGACACCAACATGAATAAGCCTTTATGAATATTTATGACTTGTCATGAAGCATCATTCTGTAAATAATGACACTTAATACAAAGTCGACATTATTCAAAATGTCTGTTATGACAACTTGACATTAACCAAGAAATCCTGTTTAAACTTTACCTTTAATAACATAAAGTTACCTATTTTTTTAAAGTGCAATCAGTAATACTTTTATAACAAATTGATATCAGTAATGATTTCTTGGTTAATGTCAAGTTGTCATAAAGACATTTTGAATATTGTCAACTTTGTATTAAAAGTGTCATAATTTACCGAATGACACTTTATGAAAACAGTCACAAATATTCATGAAGGCTTATTCATGTTCATGTCAGATGTTATGTCATATTTATGACAGTGTCATAACAGTATTATTCACCCCCCTTCAAATAAAGTGTTACCAGTAGTTTTTTTTTTTACATGGAAACTTGAAGCAGAGGCTATTTTGCAACAGCCTCTGCTTCAAGGAGGAAATAATGATAAAATCAGACTCAACTTTTTTCAGTTGTGAGTCTGAAAAAAACATCATTGATTTAATACATAAATAAAACATGTTTTAAATATTAACATGGGATTCTCAATATCTTTGACGATTGTTTTTCCTTTTTAGTGGTTGGAATAAATGTCAGCAAGGCAAAATCCTTTCATCCAACTGAGTGGCAATTATATTTTTAAAAAACAGTGATGGAAAATAAAAGCTTTGATGTTAGTTTTTTAATGCAAATATTCCAATAAAATTCTTAAATGGAGATGAAAACCGTTTCCAAATGTCTGATGGACTATTTTGTTGGACAGTCAAATCAGTAAATTTTTAAAAAATGTCATTTTACTTCTAAACGTTACGCCTTTGAGTTGATTTTTAAAAATATGCTCCTCATCAGGTAAAGTAAAAATTATACTCTACACTCAGAACTATGGAAATGAAACAGATAGCAGGTCATGCATCTCGTCTTCACTGAAGAGACTTTTCATCTACTCCAGAAAGTGTATTTCATGTTTTCTAGTTTACAGCTGGATTTTTTTTTTACTGAAACCAAGCAGGCTAATGCCTGACCTGGAGGTACGTGAGGCATTAAAAGAGCGGCCATGTGAGGGCCCTGCAGCACTTCGAAACTCCTCGTCTTTCAACCAGATATTCAGGATATATTTACTTAACAACAAGAATTCTTAGAACTGAAACCAATAAAGGAAATGAAAAGGTGCTTTTGAGTTGATGGCAATTGGAGAAAAACTGCACCCACAACCTCTGTGGTGGGTACATATCTGTCAGTGTATGGATGTATATATTTTTAAACTTCTTTCTGCAGTTCTGAAAGACAATCTAGATATTAAAGTTTGAAATAACTTTTATCTGTACGGTAATCTTGTTTCTACAAGTTCTTAACTCAGAGTTTGGCACAGGGTCACACAACATGGTGTTTTTTTTTACATTTAATTTGTTCATCTTCCAGAGTCAGTCAGTGTGGAAGTAGACTTGCAGTTATGGCTGATGCTCAACAAATCAAGAAAACCGCAGCCAAAGTCCTGTGCTGCGTGGAGAAGGTGTCCTCCTTCGCCTCCTCTATTGACCCCATTTTTGGCATCGTCTCCTCTCTGGTTGGTGTGGCAAGAAAGGGCCTGGCGGATGATGAGGGCCACGCCTTGGACAAAGACTTCCAGGCTATCCACGCCAAACTGGAGAGCATCTCCGAGAAAAACAAGCAATGCCTGAGACAGATCCGCATCGACGAGGTGAACGAAACATACGGGAAGTATGAGGAGTACATCAAGCATCAATACAATGCCTTCAACAGCATGGTGGCGCAGGTGAAGAAAGACCCAGACAATGCCCAGAGGCACATGGAGACCTTTGAAAAGATTTACGAGAGAGACAAGTCAGATATGGGCCTGGATGTGTTCTATCGTGGCGTGATGGGCGTAAAAACGATGTTTGGAAGAGCTCTGCTGGATGTGTACTTCGAAAGCTCCGAGGGAGATCGCGAAATCATGGAGCGCCACTGCTCTCATATCGCACACCTCTTCCACATGGGCCTCATCGCGCTGATGGGCTACACTGCCGTCACTGAGGATGATGAAGACGAGGTGCGCGAAAAGTGGGCCAAGAGGGTGTCTGAGATCCAGATGAAGATGGAAGACATTCTCAAACAGTGTAAAAGCAACTCGACCTGAACCAAGACCAAGAAAGAAAGGATGTTCTCTGGGTTTGCTGCCAGAGGACATCCTGGCAGCAAACCCAGACTGCAGGAAAAATAATTAGTTATGTAATATTTAAAAAATATATACACTTATAGAAAAACCAAAGCCATCTAACCTGCGCATGGGTGCTGCAGCTGCTTCAGTGTGGTTAGTATCGACTCAGTTTATGACCAATATAACTGTATGCTGCTTTGTGTCACATCTCAATAAATGCTGAAGTTTTATACAATCTGTTCAACGACATGAATAAATTATTGTTGAAGTTGTACCATATTTGTTTTCAGGTTACTTTCTCCAGCATCCAATCTGTACGTCAAATACAGGAGAAAATGAACGCAAGCCTGCTTGAGCTGGCTAAAACACTTAATCTGAAAAGGATGTGTTGAGTTCACTCCCTAAAACCACTCTTCCTTTTTAACAAAGCACTGATAGAACTCAAATTCATCCATCCATATGTTGTATAAAAACAAAGTTTCCTCAAAAGTGACTCATAATCCATCTATTGAACATGGTTGAGTAAAAACTGGTTTTGGGAGGAACCAAAATACATGATTCATCTAGTTGGTGTCGATTTATTTTTCTGTCATTGTTGAACGTGATAATGAAAATGGGGTGGTATGATGTTTAGCAGTAAAACATTTGTGCCATCATGAGTTATTGTAGGCTGAGCCTTTTTTAGCATCAAATTTTTTCTGTGGGTGTGTAAAGGAAACTTAAAGCACTCTTAGGTATTTGAGGTATGATGAGCTTGAGTAGAAACAGTTTCATGGTATTCACACAAATATTTAGAATAAAAATGTATGTTTACCATTATTCAAATACGGTTTCATTGTTACTTTGATGATGCCTAAGATTATAGTTTAACATTAAAGAGAAGCAGCAAAGCAAATGAGGTGGATTAGCAGAGGTTGCCAACAACTCATGGTGTCATCCATGAGTTTATCAAATATTGTCTCTGCTGTGGGGAAACTGAACCGTTTGCATGTGATGATGGTTCTGAGACTGCTCTGCAGCAACAATCTTCAGTCAGAGGCCTCTTAATGTCTTGCAAAACTGACTGCTACTGGAGATCCCTGCTAACATTATCCACAATGACTGAAGATACTTGGATGACACGAGTTAAGACGTTTCATTTTCCTTTGGGCTTAAAGTGTTTCTGAAATGACTCTAAAAGCAAGAATACAATAAACACCTGCAAAATGTAGCAATAGATTTAAAGAGCTAATTGTGCAAAATACTGGGCATTTGAATCTTTACTCTTCATAGATTAACACTGACAGTGTAAATCCTCCATTGATCAGCTACAGTTTTATTAATGTGGTGGAACCTAGCTTGATGAGCAAGGTTTCCACTTTAAAAACGCAGAGGAAAGGAGTTGCTCCTTTCCGCTGTGTTCTATGTATATTTATTAATTTACCACATACTCACTGTTAGGTTGCGACCCAAGAGAAAGACAGACTGGAGCCAGCAGTTGTAGAGTACTCAATATTTTTCTTTTATCTTTAGTCACAACAAGAAGAGGGAGAAAATCTCCCTCTCATTTGGATCACCTGGTTCTTACAGGATTGGCTTCCACAAAGATTAGAGGGGTAGAGACATTCACATTTCCAGAAAGAAAGAATAAACATTTGCACTAAACTATATTCCTAAAAAAATGTCTTCACAGTTACAATAAACTCAAGCAAAACTAGAAACAAAAACAACCTGGTCCCAAACAAAATCCAAAATACATCTCTCTTCCCTCTCAGAAAATGGATTTTCCCAAGGAGGCTGATTGGAAACACCAGGTCCTTTCAGCACTGCTCAAGGGCCGCTTCCATGGCAACACATGACCAGGTGACCTCAAAGAGATGAGAAGATGATTAAAACAAACAAATCAAACCTCCTCCCCAAACAATACATCCACCCAAATAAACCAGAATATATAAAATACACAAAAAACAGTACCTGTTGGGGAGGTAAATCCCTCACACTAACAGATACAGCTGTAGTTTACTGTTGTGTTTTTCCAAGACGTTCGATGGTTGCCTAGTAACCGTGCTAAGCTAAGTTAGCGACAGACTGGCATTAGCTTATTTTAGCTATTTAGGGGGAAACAACACATATGTCAAACACAATAACAAATGACGATGAGAACAATAATAGCCCAAATATGTTTGCAATTTTTAAGTTCTGACCCGGTACATTGTTTATATTTAAAATTAATGTTGCGGAAAATTTATTTTTAGCTACTTGTTTTTTTTCTGGCGGTTGGAAAAAGCGTACAAGTTTGAGTTTCATAGTTTTACAGGTTTTGCTAGCAATTCCCGGTGGTTTTCTGGTAAAAAGAAAAAGGAAGAGCGCCGCATCCTGCTGCACCTGCTCTACCTCACCACCAGAGGTCGCTGCTGTGCAACAGCTGCCGCCGCCCGCCTCATTGAAACGTAACGTGATTCCTCTGTTTGTGTCTGCAACCCTCCCTGACTGAAAAAGGCCTTCCACTGCTTCAAGCTTCCCCCAAAACTCCGCGCTCTCCGCTCGGTAACCTGGAGTAACTTTCTTTCTGGCCTCGACTTGAGTATCAAAGCCGCTGAAAGCCACCGGAGAGCCGAGCGGAAGAGAAGCTCGGTCCGTTTCAGGAGCGGACGCGGCGGATTCGGTAAGTTTCAGCTGATTATGGAGCGGAAAACTGGGGACGGTGAGTGTAGCACCCTCTGCTAAAAAAACAAGCTGATGGAGTTCAGTAGCTGGACTTTATTTTTTACTGACAATAAAATATATGTAAACACGCTACATCTGACAGGAGCGTGTGCGTTCAAGATCATAATATATTTTATAGTTTATTGAAAAAATAGTTTAAAGTTAACAGTTTGGTTTCCGGGGCGTGACCTTCCTTTGAACTCGAGTCGGTTTGTGAGATGTTGGTTATTTTTAACTCTTGACTATTGATGTATTATTAAATATCTAATAACAATTACAGGAATAGTACACCAGAGGTTTACAATGTAAAGAGGTAGACTTTAAGAAAGTATCACAAAACCTGAAGTAATGTTTAGGTCGATAAAAGCCTCAACGACTGTTGGGGATGATATTGATTACTACATTTGACTCCATGTGATTGCTTTAAATACGTTTAATACATTAAAGTAAACGAGCTATGCAACAATGACTCAATCTGCTTTTTTGTGTTATTGTTATTTTTCCAAATTTGTGCAAAAAAAAGAAAAATATTAATGAACCCCTGATAAATAATGGCTCTTTTTTCCAGAGGTTTTTCTTTGAGCATTATGACCTAAAAAACAATATTCAAGTTAATCTATTTAATTTTAGTTGTTACCACATGTACAGCTTCTTTCTGTTTTGATTAGTTAAAGCTACAGAAATGGTCACTTTTTTTTCTAAGTAAGTTGGACATCAACAATCAAGAAACCAAAAAAGTATCATAAGAATGAAAGCAACTTAAAACTCGCATCTACAAAAAGTGGAATTGTTCTAGTATAAATCCAACATAGGAGCTGAGAAATGTTATAAAAACAATTATTAAAAAAAGGAAATAGAAACAAGATTTTGGGTAGAAATATGATTATATATATTTGTGTTTTTATGTGAAGGTACATGGATTAAATTCAGCATTTACTCATGGTAAAGTTAGGATGAAACCGTTAATTGGATTTATTGTGATTACTTCATTATTGAAATAATGGTAAACTAATTTATCAATCTGATTAATTTTTATAACTGGAATATTCAGACTAAAAAATATATACATATACAAATATATACACAAAATATATACATTTTGCATAGAAACTGTTCAGATTCACAAGAGAAATGCTTAGTTATTACATTTTAGGAAATAAAATGTTTTTTTTCTTATTTAAAGAAGGAATTCAACTATTTGTTTGAGTTTCTGATACTGTACTAAAACATTTTTTTACTCAAAAACATGATTGCCCTGAGCACTGGGCTTAGCAAGTTTTCTAGGGGAAACCCTGTTTACATCTATGATTAAAATTTATATTTTATCTAAAAAATATTAATAGATTTTGCTAGCCTTTGCATGAGAGATGATTTTATGCATTACATAAACAGCTTTGATGCTTTCTGTTGTTTCAGACATGCCTCTCCACAGTATCTGGCCTCCCTGTTGGACGGTAACCTGCGCCTGAGGACAATACGGCACAATGGGCAACGAGGACGGCTCAGAAGACGTCTACGTTGCAGTCATTCGTCCAAAGAACCATGTCAGCCTGACGTCAAAGGAATACAGGGCCAAAGCTTATGAGGTATGCCTAGCTAGAATTAAATATTTCTAGCATTTGTTTAATAATTGAGTCTTTTTCCCCTCCGGCTTGTGAAGATCCTGTTGAAAGAAGTGCCTTTGGAAGGGAAGGAGAAGAAGCGGAAGAAAGTCCTTCTGGTGACAAAGATTAAGCCAGGAGACAAATCTAAATCCATATTGGATTATGTTGATGAAACAATAAAACCAATCTCCAATAACCAAAGCTTCACAGGTGAGGATGAGACTGGCTCGCACAAACACGTCGTCTGATACAACCTGAGATCAGCTCAAGAGTTTTGCTTTTCAGGAAAGCGTGTGGTGCACATGAAGAAATTCATCCTTGAAGGTGACAATGAAGGGAAAGAAGCTTCTCTGTTTGTGGTGCCAGTCAATGTTAAAGGTGAGCTTAAAATGGTTTCACTGTTTTTTATTTTGTCACGTTTTATGTCATAGACCAACACAAAGACATGCTTGATTGTGATGTGGAATAAGAATGTTTTTTGGCATAAGTTTTTACTGGTTTTGTACAATTAGAGAACTGGTTCTTCTTTGCAATGTTGCTAAGTCAGTACAGTGTAGGGTTGATCTATCAACTGGTTTGGGGGATTAAATGATAGTCGGATAGCAAAAGGTGCTTAATTTGAGATTTATTTTACCGAATTTGAACCGGGTGAAACTAAAACTATGCTGTTTGAGGAGATCTGGGTTGAACATATTGAGAGTCTGTATGGTCCACTATGTTTTAAGTCCTGGGTTTCCTCCACAAAACTTGCTAAGCCCGGTGCTCAGGGCACTACGGCAGTCATTAAGCCGCCCGCCGTATTTTTGAGTTAAAAAATGGTTAAAGTCTACAAGAAATTTGAAAATATAATTTGATAGTTATGCATTTTTAGAAGACTGGAAGATTAATACCTAAACACCAACTATAAAGTCAATCATTAAAAAACCCCACTAATAATAAATTAACAATGCTAAGCCTGGTGGGGGCACAAGTAAAGCCTGGTGGCCCGCCAGACTTATAATACACTGAGGGAAACTCTGAATTCTTATATTAACAACAATAACATTTAATCTGTATGCTTTCTTTGTCTTCACTTCCATGAAGACCAAATTTGTGGCTGTCAATGTGAACGATTTAGAGAAGTGTTAATACTTGTGGATGTTGCTGTAGTTTTTGCTCTGCTGGCTGCAGATTAATGAGTCTTCCTGCACAGATAACAGCAAATCCATCCACGTCTCTGGGAGCCCCAGCTTCTACTGTTTCCAGGACATCATGCGTGTGTGCAGTGAGACCAGCCCTCACTTCTGCTCCGTCACGTCCAGGATGCTCCTGGCTTTAGATAAGTGAGGACACTTCCTTATTATCCTGCTGGCTGAGCTGGGATGAGTGGACCAGGCTTGAGTTTTTCTGTTTCCCACCTCTGCAGATGGTTAGCGGAGCAGCACACTGTCCCTCACGCCATCCCCGCCCTGTTCAGGCCGGCTCCTATTGAGCGAGTCAAAACCAACGTGAACAACCCGGCCTACAGCAGCGAGGGAAAACTGAGCGACGAGGGTCTGCACATGGGCTACACGGCTCTGGAGATCAAGAGCAAGATGATGTCCCTGGAGAAGGCGGACATGTGCATCCTGAATCCTCTGTTTGGCTCGGACCTGCAGTACACTAACCGGGTCAGAGATCCCGTCACTCAGAAACCTGATACTGTTTTCATCGCACCTTCTCTTTCTTTTGGACCCATAAAGATCTCTCTCCCTCTCTCTTGTTCCAGGTGGATAAAGTTATCATTAACCCTTACTTTGGTCTCGGAGCACCGGACTATTCCAAGATCCAAATCCCCAAGAGAGACAAATGGCAGCATAACTGCGTGGGAGAAGACAAGTGAGGCTTTGATTCTGACATTGACAACAATAACGTTTACAGTTCAAATGATTAATCGTGATTATTATTATTATTGAAATAGTTGTTGATTAATCGTCAACTGGAGCTTCCAGATTCAAAAAAGGGACATTCAAGGCAGTAATTAAGCCAAAATAGTATGAAAAATAGATACATTTTGCATTTAATATAAGAAAACAGTTTATAAATCTGTTCTACTAAAAACTCCTTAAGTGGCGTAGTTATAGTTTCTACCATTTCAAATTACGTAATGGAAAAAAATCTTCAACTAAGTACAATTATTAATCAGTTAATCCAAAAAATAATCAACAGATCATCTCAAACTGTACAGTTGCAGAAAGGGTTGAGCTTTTCACAAGTTGATGTTAGAAGTATTTTCTTTTAGCTACAAATGCATAATTTGCTACAAACGATCAGCAAGATGTTTATTTCCTTATTTAAAAAAGGATTTGATTTGTTTATTTGCAGATTTTTATGTATTTTTAGTATTGTATAAATAAGACATAAGGGCTTAAAATAAAAAATAAAAAACTACAAGATGTGCAGATTTTTGCATCAGATTAATCATTTAATCATCAGGATAATCAATTTCTAAATACATTTTTAGTTGCAGCTGTAATTTACCATCAGATTCATCTTTCCAGTTGAAACCTGAGTAATTGTCTTCATTTTCACAGGGATCACCAGTGGGTGGACGACTTCCCTCTGCACCGCAGCGCCTGTGAAGGAGACACAGAGCTGCTTTCTAAGCTCCTCGACAGCGGCTTCTCGGTCAAGCAGCTGGACAGCGACCACTGGGCCCCCATACACTACGCCTGCTGGTGGGTCAAGCCTCCAGCGTCTTATAGCATCTTAACCTTGTTGTGCTTTAAGCAGGATGTGCATGAATCAGGGTTTCCCCCAGAAAACTTACTTAGCCTGGTGGTTGAGGCTCTCGGACAGTCAGCCATCCAGCCGGCCGCCATGTTTTTGAGTTAAAAAATGTTTAAAGTTGACAGAAAATTTGAAAATATCACCTGGTAGTTCTGCGTTATTGGAAGATTAATACCTGAACACCAACTATAAAGTCTTAAAAAGAGCAATAATTTAAAAATAACTATAATTAATAATGCTAAGCCTGGTGAGATTATAAGTGAAGCCTGGTGGGCCGCCAGGCTTATAATACACTGGGATGCTTGAAGTCCTTGAAAATACTTGAATTTCAGGTGGGTGTTTTCAAGGTTTTGAAAGTGCTTGATCATGAAACTGCACAGTTTTGCAACGAAGTGCAATCTATCGCTTGGTCAAAAGCTTAAATTTAGAAAGCAATATTTAGAGTTGAAACTAGATATTTTCTTACACTTTTTAAAAAAAAATTTTTTCCTCACTATCTGAGGTTAAATCAGACTAAAATGTTCTTGTTTTAGGTCAGATACAATTACTGAAATTATTTCTATTTACCAAAAGCCAGAAATGTAGGTTTTCTTTTGTTTGTTTTAACTTTCATTGTATTTAGTGTTTTAGTATGTAATTTGAGCATGAAGGTCATTTATCTTAACATGATTTGTTTCAATATATAATGAATATTTCTAAGTCCTAATGGCTCGATGACTTATTTATCTGTACAAATGAAATAATGATAATGGTAATCCATCAAATCTATATAGTGCTTTTTCGGACACTCGAAGGCGCTTTACAAGAGAAAAGAAAATGCTAAAAAACATATAAAACCTATTTTAAATAACGTTTCTGAAATTGTGTTTTTTTTTGTTAAATTATTGTTTGATTCTCTGACCACTCAGGAGTGAATGGTGTGTGTTACAGAGACTAATAACTGTGTTTTATTTAAGTTTACCTTGTCCCAGCTGTTATATGAATAATACCATCACGAGACATAACAGTAATAATAATAGTGAATTGAAAACTAACCTTCAAAAGTGCTTGAATTTTACTGTGTGAAAAGCGCACAAACCCTGTTTTAAGATGAATTGTGCTTAAGTTTGACATTAAGGGTGCACCGATTTATCAGTGCCGATTTCCTTAATTTTGGGAGATCGTGATTGGCTGATTTTTACATATGAAGCCGATCTTATCTAGCTTGGCACTGGTCTGAGAATCAACCACTGTCCTCTTTTGCTCTCCGCTGACAAAGATTTGACTGACAGACCGGCCCAACAAGATATGACTCCACGCTTACAATTAACAATAGTTACCCCTCTGTTGCCAACTCAACAACTTTCTTGCTATATTTAGCAACATTTCAAAATTGGTATCGGCCAAAATGGGAATCGGCAGGTTAAGCTATTTAAAAGATCTGTAATCGGCCAGAAAACTGCACCTCTATTTGACATACATCTGATTTATTTAAGGCACGGTAAAGTGGAGTCAACAAAATTACTGCTGGACAAAGGCAAATGCAACCCCAACCTGCTGAACGGGCAGCTCAGCTCACCGCTGCACTTTGCAGCCAGAGGAGGCCATGCTGAGATAGTGAAGCTCCTCCTGCAGCACCCGGAGATCGACCGGGTAGGAAACACGTTTTCATCCAGAAACTTTGGTTTCTGGATGAAAACGCTGTTGTTTTTATCTTGAAGTCGATTCTTGTGGTGACTTTTCTGACTTCAGCACATAGAGGACCAGCAGAAGAGATCGCCACTCCAGGTGTGTGAGGAGAACAAACAGAACGAGTGGGAGGAAACAATTAAACTTCTGCAGCAGGCTAACAGCAAACCAGTGAGTATTTTTTTTAGGAATATATCAGTTTAAGAGGTACAAATACTACAGAATAGTTGACATACTTTTTGAAGTTTGAGGGGTATTAACACGTTTTCAAGCCAGTATAAAATCTATATTGTTGAAAAAGTAAAGAAATTTAGCAGTTTTAGCCACTAGGTGGTGCTGCTTCCTTAAACACTGTCCTGCTTTCAAGCTAAAACCTCAAGTTTTACTGCTTGCTTGTGTTTTTAGTATGAAAAGGTGCGGATATACCGTATGGACGGCTCCTATCGCTCTGTGGAGCTGAAACACGGCAACAACACGACTGTGCAGCAGATAATGGAGGGGATGCGTCTTTCCCAGGAGACCCAGCAATACTTCACCATTTGGATCTGCTCAGAAAACCTCCGTGAGTCACATCCTTCATCTTTTAACAGCTCAACCATTGTGAAATATGAACATATAGCTTTATCTTGGATGTATTGAAATGTATACTAAACATGCAATCCTTTGTTTGTTCAGAATATTTTTAATACTGGTGGGGCTAAAAGTTTTAATTGAGTTTATTGAGGGGGTTTGTAATTGATCTAATTTTAATCGAAAACTGCTAAATTATTGTATAAATTAGAGCTATTTATTGTTTTTAATCTGTTATTTGGGTTATTAATCCATCAGACTGGTGCAAAGTGATTTTATACCCATTCAAATTTCAGTAGTTTCTGATCATTAACGTACAGCTTATGTAAAAAAGTTAGTTTTTAGGAATTTGGATGCTAACATTAACATTAGCGTTGGAGATGTCTGTACTGCTAGCATTGAGCTCCTATTTTTAGCTTGAATAACGTCAGTGATGACCAACTCTATTTGCTCAACTTGCACCAAACAATACTTTCTAGCATCCTATATTAATTGTTTTTGACACAAAAATTAACTTCCTGTGGACCAAGAAATGTGGGCTTGTCGTCCATTGTGGTTGTTTGTGCTTGTGCGTCAGATTTGTGGGTCTTCCAGAAACGCAATACAAAGGTTCCGGCTTGGAATTTTTTGCTTAGAATAAAAGAAAATGCAATCGATTGGGTTTCATTTTTAATGTCTTAAAATCTGTGTATTTATTTATTTGGAATCAGCCTGTTAAAGTCCTGTTAAGTGTTGTCAGGAACAGATAGCTGAATGATCGGTGTGTGTTTGTGTGTCAGACCTGCAGCTGAAGCCGTACCACAAGCCTCTGCAGCATCTGCGGATCTGGACCGAGATTGTGACGGATCTGACGGTTCTGGATCCTCAGAGGGAAAGTCCACAACTCTTCCTTCGCAGAGACGTACGACTGCCTCTTGAAGTGGAGAAGAAGGTACGACAGAGTTTGAATGAAACTTTTGGTTTACAGTCTGGCTTTGCTAGAGTCAGAAGCTGCGTTTCCATTGACCATAAAACTCTGAAAACTGGAATTATGAAAAACAAATTTGTTTACTGGATATATGATAATTAAAAAAAACCTCAAACTAGGAGGACGTGGTTTTTGCAAAGGCATTTAAGGCCCTTCTTAAAAGAAAAAAAGGAAATTTTTGAACTCCAAAAGTTGAATATTTGCAACAAAAAATCTGAAATTTGATGGTAATCTTACACATTTGCTTAAAAAATAAAAAAGGACAAATTTTTGACCTAATTTTTTACTTTTGAAACGCACAACTTTCCAAGTTTTTTTTTCTGTATAAAAAACTGAGTTTTTTTGTGTGGAAATTTTCAATCTTTCAAACACAGAACTTTTTCTTTCCTTTTTTTTTTTTTTAGAAAATTTCAGAGATTAATGTCAACATTTCTGAGATCTTAGTGGAAATTGACTCCTTTTTAAAAAATCTAATATAACCCTTCAGTGCTGTTGTAGGTTTTCCAGCTGTTTTCATTTTTCACAGAGCTGCGAACACGGCGGTTTGTAAATGCCATGCAGCAACATTCTTATTTGTATTTTTGTGAATGTACTTCTCCACCAGAGGTCTTGCAAGGTTAATTAAAAGTTGAATTTATCATTCAAGTGTTGAATCCGAAACACTTGAATGATACCACATTTATACGTCAACACTTATTGTTACTCCATTGTCTAAATAAGACGCCATCGTCTCCTCTGATGACTGAATATGAATATGAGGTCATTTAAATATTTACATCCGTCGCTGCTCATTAATGATTTATTGTACGAAGAAGTTTATTCACTTGTGATTTAAATTTAATTTCCTACGTAATGGAAACGCTGCAATTGCAAAATTTGTTCTTTTTTGACATTAGCAGAATATTGAAGACATTCTGTGCACGTTTGTAGCCGTTTGTCTGTAAATGTCCCTTATCTGCCACTGTTTTGAATCAGGTGGAAGATCCGCTGGCCATCCTCATCCTGTTTGACGAGGCCCGTCACTGCCTGCTCAAGGGCTACTTTCCCGCCCCGGACAGTAAACTGATAACTCTGGCCAGCCTCCTTCTGCAGATCATCTATGGCAACTATGAGAGCAAGAAGCACAAGCAAGGCTTCCTCAAGTAGGACTGATTTCACATCTTGTAGCAATAGGATTATCCAGTGTTTCTCAGTTACTGAAGCCAGGTCTCTCATTTGATTGTTTTACTTGAACAGTGAGGAAAACCTGAAGTCAATCGTGCCGATATTGAAGGTGAAAAGCAAAGCGTATCACTGGACCAACAGGATTCTGCATGAATACAAAGTACACTTTTATTTCTTACTATTTGGCGCCAGTCGTAAAATCCTCCCTGAAGCTGAACCCTCCGTCGTTCTCCACCAGGCTCTCAGCACCAGCGAGGGAGTGAGCAAAGAGATGCACCACCTGCAGAGGCTCTTCCTGCAAAACTGCTGGGACATCCCAACCTATGGAGCAGCGTTCTTCACCGGCCAGGTCTACACCAAGGCCAGCGCCAGCAACCACAAGGTCATCCGAGTTTACGTCGGGGTCAACACCAAGGGCCTGCACCTCATGAACATGGAGACCAAGGTATCTTCATCACGTTTTAGAGGATTGTTGTCAATTATAACTTAACATGGAGACAACATATTAAAGACATAATAGAAACGATAGAAATACTCATTAATTCTGGAAATCTATTAGATTATAAGGCTTTACATCTAATTTACTCTTATATATTTATATTTCCATATGTATAAATGTGGAAGTGTGAGATTCCAGATATAAAACGATAACAACCAATACAGTTCCTTTTATTATAGTATATTTCGTTGGTTACTATGAACATATAAATTCACAGTTTACTAGATGTATTATCATAAGGCTTTATGATTTGACTCATTACAAAATAATGCAAATAATGTTTAGAGTAAAGTTGGGTTTACTGCCAGGTGTGGTGCAAAACATATTCACAATATGAATCCAAATATGATTTGCAACATGGTTTCAAATTTAAAAACCAAGCTAAAAAAAGGTATTTTTCTAAAGCAAACATGGGCCTCAAAGTTACAAGTGTAAATAACTTTAAATTGTTAGTATATTCGATTTATTTTTGTTTTGGATTTAGTAATTTCCATAAGAAGATTATGTATATATATTTTAATACATTGCAGTGATTATGAGGAGTAATTTAGTTCAATTTGATGTGTAGGACAGGCATAAATATAAGCTTTGTGCTTCAGATTTTACATTTCAATCAAGCTGTTTAAACTGTTGTAGTTTATTTGATGGCTGACTGAATAAAAAAAATCAATCAATAATTTCTTCTTTCTTTCTGTGGCAGGTCCTTCTCATCAGCTTGGAGTACGGTACCTTCATGTGGCAGCTGGGACATGCTGACCAGTACTTCCAGATCCACAGCGGCGACAACAAAATGAACTTCATTGTCCACACAAAACAGGTAACGGCTCCAGAGCGTCAATAGATCCAACCGGGTTCAGGTTTGGTGTCCTCAGACTTTATCTGAACGTCCTTCAAATTTACTTTGGATGTGCGGTTTTGAAAGTTCTCCGCTCAGAGAACAGATAAAACTTTAGTCTGGAATGCCTGTCGAAGTGAAGGGTGAATAGTTTCGTCTTTAAAGTGATTTCCTTTTGCTCCTTGTTTTTCTAGGCGGGCCTAATTGTGAAGCTTTTAATGAAACTTAGTGGACACATGACTCACACCGATAAAGGCCCTACGGATAAATACGCCTACGGCTGAGGACATTTCCACAAACCAGATCTGCCAAAGCCCTGAAAGCACATCCTTCCTACTAACCATCATCATCTGACTAGTTCTGGACAAAGAGTTAGACTCTCCACAACAGCCTTAATTTGTACAACAATCAGACTTCTACGTGTCCTGACATGCCTTTGTGTGTTATGAGTCCAGCTTTTGGATCTATGTAAATATGGTTTATTATTTAATGTTTGTTTTAATAAACAGATATATGAAAATGTGTCTGTAATCTGTGTTTAGCAACTCAAAGTCAATAGAAAACTCTAAATAACATAAGAAACACCTCTGACCCATTAAATTTTGTATAGCTCTGCCACTGTCGGTAAATAAATGTGACCAAATTTACTGGTCACATAAATGAACAAGAGAATCCCAGTGTGTACAGAGTGGGACATGTGTGTTTTTATTTCTTAGATAATGTTACATTTTTAATAGACTTTAACTAGTTGGCTAAATACATCTATCAACTTGCCAACTGTGGATATGATTGAAATTGTTGGTTTAAATAGTTTTTTGTTGCCTTACGTTTTTTTTAAATTATTTTGCAAATGTTTCTTTTAAATACTGATATAATCACGTACACGGTAGAAGTCAGATTACTCATTAACTTAACCGGTCACAATATTTGAAAACTTGTTTCAGGAATATCTGGCTAGTTCTGTGGTTCGGCAGAATTAGCCCGAACTATTCACCACACCATTTACCGAACTAAAAGCGATATTAACGTGTTTTCTATCAACCGAAGACACTTTAATCAAAGAAAAGTTAACAAAAAATCAATCAACTCGATCGAACGGACGTTACCATTACATCATATAGCAAGACATCGCTTCAGGTATCAACAACCAATCACAATCGCAGCTGCTTGACTGACACGTGTCCAGTGGCCAATCAAAACCCGTAAACGGTCAGGCGGGGGCGGAACTGGAAGTGACAGGTAGCAACGGTCCATACGGCGAAGACCGTCAGACCAGCTGAACGGAGATAAGACTCGGCAGCTGGACACCCGTCTGGTTCTTCCTGCTTCAGCTGCCGCAGCGAGAAGGAAACTTTTGTGCGTTGTGGTTGTTGAGGGCCTGAAAAATGTCGGCGCAGTTCTACCAGATGAGCACCAAGTTGCTCGGGGACACTGTGGGTAAAATGAACGAGAACCTGACCTCCCTGGTTCTGGCTGCTTCTCTTTTTACTCTGACTTTGGGTTATGTCTCCAAGAGGCTCCTCAGGGAGTCTGAAGACAAAGACGCGGTAATTTACAGTTTTGTTAAATATTGACTGATTTAACTGTAAAATGAAAAGTCCAGATCTATATTAACTATTATGTTTTGTTGTTGCAGAAATATCCGCCCTACATTCCCTCCAGCATCCCGTTCCTTGGACATGCCATTGCTTTTGGTAAAAGTCCAATTGAATTTCTGGAAAATGCTTATGAAAAAGTAAGTAATGATCCTAGATTGTCTCCTCTACGTCCAAACTAAAGACATTTAAGTAAGAAAAGCAATACAGAGTTAAATATTTAATTTGTGTTACAACTTCAAACTGAGATGCTTTTGTTGAGATTTTATATGATGCATAAACCTAAAGCAACAGAAATTAAATAATGTAGTAGCTCATGTTTCCTCGTGGTGTGCTGTGTTAGTTTTCAGTTGGACATCATTGCTTATTTAGGTGTCTTGAATTCAGTTTAATATAAATTTTAAGGCAGAACATTTTTGTTTTTTTGCAAAAGGCATAAATAATATAGTCGTTACTAGCAATCCTGCTTTTATGGTACTTTGAACCAACCAAAAGCCTGAATTTCAGCCAAGATTTATAAAATAAACCAACCATTACTTCAGTTTTCTACTGGAATATTTTCAAAGAAACGATGGATTTTCAATTATTTACTGAGTTTTGTTTCACCCCCTCCAGTATGGTCCTGTGTTCAGCTTCACCATGGTGGGGAAAACCTTCACTTACTTGCTGGGCAACGATGCGGCCACACTTATGTTCAACAGCAAGAACGAAGACCTGAACGCAGAAGACGTCTACTCCAAACTGACGACGCCAGTGTTTGGGAAAGGAGTAGCCTATGACGTCCCAAACCCTGTGAGATCACGTCAAGTGGTTTAGAGGTCAACATGCAATTGCAGTTCAGATTTAACCTCTTTTATTCTGTTACAGATTTTTCTGGAGCAGAAAAAGATGCTGAAAACTGGACTGAACATCGCTCATTTTAAAGAGCATGTAAAGTTAATCGAGACAGAAACCGTTGAGTATTTCAGGAGATGGGGAGACAGTGGAGAGAGAAGTAAGCTGCTTTGCTGTTTGAAGTATTATTATACATCTGTGCATTGGGTGCAAACCTGAAGGTAGAGATAATAAAGATATAATCTGATATTGGAATAAGATATATATGGTCTATACTGAAATGGCATGCCACAAAATGGAGTTGAGTAAAGAAACTATGGTGTCATCTGCATAATGGCGAACCTCATCTTTGACGAAAAGCAGAATTACAAGCAAACTTAGGGAAACTCTTGAAATTCTCCATAAACTGCCTCAATACAGCTCAATTATTTTATTAAACATTTTGGTTTTTGCTTTACCGATTTTTATTTTCACTATACCTGCTTACATCATGGTTTAAAAGGCACCTGTAATTCTTAAAAGCAAATCAGTGAAATTTCCGTTTTAATTTTTACAGTTAGTGCACCAAAATCCACAAGCCGTACTCTTAAGAGTTTGATAATTCAAGCCCAATTTTGACAGATAAGCCTGAGTCTGAATTTTGAGATATAAAATCTATAGGAACGTTGCAGAAAATAAACACAACGAAACAGGTTTTAACCCTTTGAACTCTTTCAGATCTGTTTGAGGCGTTGTCGGAGCTGATCATCCTGACCGCCAGCAGCTGCCTCCATGGGAAGGAGATCCGCAGCATGCTGAATGAACAAGTGGCTCAGCTCTACACCGACTTGGACGGGGGATTCAGTCACGCCGCTTGGCTTCTGCCCACCTGGGTTCCTCTCCCAAGCTTCAGGTAATAAGGTTTAGCTCAGGGGTGGGCAATCCTGGTCCTCGAGGGCTGATGTCCTGCAACTCTTAGATGTCTCCCTGTTCCAAACACACTTGAAACCAACAGCTGAATCCCCTCCGATGTGCAATAACTTGATCCCAGAGTCCTACTAATGACCTCATTATTTGACTCAGGTGTGTTAAAGTTGAGACACATCTAAAAATTGCAGGAGACCGGCCCTCGAGGCCTGGGTTAGCTGCACGTTTAGTGTTTAATCTGCCACTGAGGTATTCGTCTAAAATCCCCAAGAGACAGCACCTAACTCCTGCTTGGTAATGATTTTTGGTTTTAGGAAACGAGACAGAGCTCACAGAGAGATCAAGAACATCTTCTTCAAGGTGATTGAAAAGCGGAGGAAATCTGGAGAGACAGCCGATGACATCCTGCAGACTCTCATTGATGCTACTTACAAGTAAGACACCGTCATACCTACAGGTAGTTTGTCTTAAAATACCAAAACAGAACATTTGGTCTAAACTAATTTCACATTGCAGAGATGGTCGGCCGCTGACCGATGATGAAATTGCCGGGATGCTGATTGGTCTCCTCCTGGCGGGTCAGCACACATCGTCTACCACCAGCGCCTGGTTGGGGTTCTTCTTAGCCCGGGACAAAGCTCTTCAGGATCGCTGCTACGCTGAGCAGAAGGCTGTGTGTGGAGAAGATCTGCCGCCGCTCGACTTTGATCAGGTCAGAGCCAATAACTAACGATTTGGTTTTATTAACGACATCCAGATCTGATTCTGTAAGACCTGCCAGATATAACTTGGATTGGACCGGTCTCCAATGTCACTCTGATGTTTTTCAGCTGAAGGACCTGAACCTGTTGGAACGCTGCCTGAAGGAGACCCTGAGGCTCCGCCCACCTATAATGACCATGATGAGGATGGCTCGCACACCTCAGGTGAATTCAGCACTTATACATCATCTATATTTCTATCTCTACATGCTTTCATTACTTCCACACCCAGTTTAAGGAGCATTAAAGCCAAAACGAGTGTCTACATGTCCGTTTAGACTGCCGCAGGATACACCATCCCCGTTGGCCACCAGGTCTGCGTCTCCCCGACCGTCAACCACCGTCTGCGCGACGCTTGGATGGAGAGGATGGAGTTCCGCCCGGATCGGTACCTCAACGACACTGCCGACAAGTTCGCCTACATCCCGTTTGGCGCCGGTAAGAGGAACCACAGTAATGACTTATAAACCACTACTCCTCTGACCAGTCTGTGTAATAAGTAGTCTACCATCCTCTACCACCTTCAGGTCGCCACCGCTGCATTGGGGAGAACTTCGCCTACGTCCAGATCAAGACCATCTGGTCCACGTTGTTGCGCTTGTACGAGTTTGAGCTGGTGGACGGATATTTCCCCACAATCAACTACACGACGATGATTCACACCCCTCATAACCCGGTCATCAAATACAAGAGGAGGAAGCAGTGAGAGAATCACAGACTTTCATGAACTTCTTGGTTTAGTTTTAATTGAAGCTCTGACATCCTGGGACTGGAAGGAAATGCAGATGTTTGCTCCCAGTGTCAGCCCTGCAGGAAGTCTGAAGACTGGTCAGAATGTCAGCATCATTTTAGATGCTTCCTATCTAAGACACACAAAGCTAATGTGAGTTTTCGCAAGTGGAAATCAGATGGGAAATACAAGTCCACTGACTTTTATTAAGAGTTTGAAAATAAATTGTCTTCCTTAACAGCTTCTCTGCAATCTCTTTAGTTTATGAAATCTGAAGTGCATTTCTAAAGGAGGAAAATCTCATCTGTGCACAAGGAGAACATGGTTCTAGTTGACATTTTAATTCACGTTTTACCACTATGTAAACTGATCGTCCTCATCATAAGATGGTCATAGAAAAACGGAATGTCTTCATTCAGAGGCTTCTTCTAATACACTGTAATACAGACTACTACAGACGATCCTTCCAAGCCACAGCCATCCTCATCACGCTATCTGGTGGTGGGATAAAATTGGGTAATTTTTGTCTCATTTCAAGTTATTTCTGACTTTACTTTTTTTTCTTGAGACAAAATAACCTTGCTTTGCCATTTTTTGACTGATTAAAATAAACGTATATTTTGAATAATATGCAGATTTGTCTGCCATTTTGAAGAGTAATCAGAATAGTCTCTGTGAAGTTGTGTGTAACAGGATAACGGGAAGTCATTACCAACTAAATGTTTGAATAAAACGTTTTGATAAAAATAATTTCCTAAAGTGATATTTTTTTCCTTCACTACTTAATAAAAATTCTCCATATAAAGGTTGAAATAGGACAGTGTTAGCTCATGCTACTAGTATTTGGTCGAAAATTATTAGTGATTTGCATATTTTACAGAAGATGGCTTTCTGCATGTTTTCCCAACAAATGTAAGACTTTTGAAGGGTATTAAGACCTATCTCTCCACAGAAATGTATAAAGTTCGACCTACTAGCTGGTGATAAATTGACTTAGCCATAGACGTTAAAAGCTAGCTAGTTAGCTGGCTACTTTATATTAAAAGCTAGCTTACCGGTTCTCAACGTGGGCGGTACCGTTCAGAGGACGGCAGGGGGCGCTGGGATGCCTTTGGTCGAAGGTAAACTTTACACCTTAAGTAAATACAGAGGAATAAACTGGTATGGCAAGACCTTTCATCAATAATTAATACAGTTAATACTGAATATTTATGGGACTGTTTTTGTCCTTGACCACCAAAATGCAAGATTAAAGATATAAAAAAAGTGTTTAAAAATCAACGAGACTCAACGGATCATAGGTCAGATTCCAGTTTCAATTTGAAAATCATGAAAACATAACTGTACTCTAATTTTAACTGTAATTGTTACTAAAATGTTTTTTTTGTTATTAAAAAATGTATGTTTATTTCTAACAGTTCGGATTAAGTTGTTGGTTCACTTAAGATTTGTGTAAATTGTTATTTTATTTCGTGT
>CAEGAF010112889.1:0-23222 GCA_903067075.1 Micropoecilia bifurca
CTCCGGTTTCCTCCCACAGTCCAAAAACATGACTGTCAGGTTAATTGGTCTCTCCAAATTGCCCCTAGGTGTGAGTGTGTGGTTGTTTGTCCTGTGTGTCTCTGTGTTGCCCTGTGACAGACCTGTCCAGGGTGACCCTGCCTCTCGCCCGGAACGTTAGCTGGAGAGGCACCAGCAACTCCCGACCCCACTAAGGGACAAGGGTGTCAAGAAAATGGATGGATGGATGGATGGAAACATTCACTACAAAACATTACTGTTTTTAACTGCATAAACAAGATAAAGACAATACAGTAGCACTAGTTAGACAATTCCCTCTATACCTGTTTGAGGTTTCCATTCATGTCCGCCATGGCAGCTTGTTTTTTTCCCCCCTCCATGCTCATGTCTGGAGGAAATCACTGCAGGGAGAAGATTATCATAAACCATCCGGTTTTATCTGCGTGCGGCTGCCGGGCGCTCGGCTCCCATGGCTCGTTTGGACGTCGTTCTTGCTTGATGGCAGCAGCAGAGCTGGCAGTAAAACTTTAAGGGCCTTGATGCAACCAACCGGGAGGTCACCGACCGACCGACGGATGGAGGGTTTTATGATGATGAGCACATGTGTGCTGACTTGTAAAATGCATGCCGGGGTCTGACCTCAGGTGTAGCTGGTGATGCCATCTGAATAGACATGCTCAGGATGTATGTAGGGTCACACAAAAGATTGAAAAGTGTTGCTTTTTTTTGTTTGTATATTTTTAACATAGGGGTATGCAATAAATCAATAACAATATGTGTCACGATAGTAGATAAACCAATAGAGGATACATTCGGTAAGCTTTTGAATAGTTTTATTGAACACCGATCCTGAAGCACTCGGCATTCTGGGAAATGTAAGCATAGGGAAAAGTTTAGACGCTCAGCCTCTCACGGCTGCCAAATGTTTGTGGCATCAGTGAAATCACTCTCTTTGGTTTTCAGCAACCTGTTGAGTAACTTGCACAGCAGCGGTTTCAGGTTTTGCCTCTTAATTGCTTAAAAATACAAATCAGAGACATGCAGTAAAAACTGAGGATAAAACAGGAAAGATCGGAAATATCTGAAATAGTTTAGCAGTATTTCAGATATTTACAACAAAAACTCATCAATAATTATCAGTATCGACTTTTATGAAACCCTTTATCATGATATGTTTTTCTGTCTTTTTTTCCAGCTCTAGATTAACGATAATATACTGACAAAGATTATAACATAAAAGATGCTGTGCAGTTTCAGAAATATGAATGCTGTACTTAGGCTGTTCACAATAGCAAATTTTGCCAGACCATAAATTGCCCCAGAAATTATCACAATAAACAATAACATCGTTTTGATAATGTTTACAAGTAGTATATTAAAAATTATGTAATAATACAAGTCCTCCCTGTCAAAGTCGAGGATATTTTAATTTTGTACACTCTTGACACTAGAACTGGAGGACACTTTAAATATTAGTGACAGCCAGCCTACCTCTGAATTACTTGTTTATTTAAGTATTTAAATTTTACGAGACCTGACATGTAAAATCACTTGAATTTTGAATACGTTGCATGTGCAACAAAATGCTTCTCACTACCTGCAGATATATGCCTGTCATCCTTTAACAATCTGCAGTGGCAAAACAAAGAATTTGCAATTTTATGAAGCGCTCACCTTGGACTCAGCTAATGCCTGAATGCAGCAGCACTTCTGTAGCAGAAACGTCCCTGGAAACGTTCTGTGATCTGAATATGTAATGCTGCGTCTCAGAATGGAGACAAAGTCCTCATGAATCATCTTCAATTCAAACATTGGAGGTTCTTGTTTCTCATGTCAAGAAATATTTTGGAAACCTATAAGAAGCAGATTGTTGAAGGAAAAGACAGAACTTCTTAAATGAAGCAGAATATCAGCAGACTAATCCCAGAAAAATAAAATCCTACAGCTGTTTGCATTTCTACAGACGCCTGGATTGATTTGGCATTCGTCCTTCTGTCATTTATTTCACTTTGGATTTATGCATTTCAGATTCTCCACATACTAAGACCAATCTCTGCATCTGTTTTTTTATTGTTGTTGGGGTTTTTGGGGGGGGGGGGGCGAGAGGGGAGGGGTTTACGGCTAACCGCAGTTTAATCTCCAGATCCTCTCTGAAAGCCGAAGTGTTTCTGCAGACACCAGGTTGTGTTGTTGCTCTAACTTGCATCTGCGCTGTGTGGACGAGTTTCACTGCTGTTTATGTGATGCAGCTCATATTATGTGGCTAGAACATTGCAGGCTTTAAAAAGTTTAAACTCCTTTTAAATAAAACTTCAAATGTCAAAGGAACCAGCCAACAATCGGTTTCGATCAATACTGAAAAATGTTTATCATTCAGAAGATTCACCAAAACTACAATCTCACCATTTTCAGTCTCTAAAGACATCAAACAGCTTGTTTTTCAATTTGCTTTTTGAGTTAAATTGATCCATTAATGGGACTAATCACAAACACTTTTCAGTTTCTGGTGGTTTTAAGACCATTTCTGTCTAAACATTTACACCCGTCTCTTTTTTTCAGCAAAAATATCAAATGGACAAATCCTTATTTGACTCGAAAAGTTTGACCTGTACACCTCAAGATGAGTGTGTATTGAAGCAGTGAGAAGTAACGCAGTGTTTTAGGAAACTTCTCTCTTGTGAGAGAACTATGACTGCAGCAGATTGGTCGTCGTCTTTTACCTGTTTGAAAGTTGTTCAAGATAAAAGAAGCACCATAACCCCAACATATCTACTTCTGTGGATTTGTCAATATGAGGCAATTCAAACCCAAACCTGGTCCTTTTTATCATTCTTCGCTTTGATCTTAAAGCTTTTCATGAAAGCTGATTTTCTAAAATTGTCTGGCCCGTGCTTTCCTGCAGCACAGGTTAAACTCTTGGATATTTGAGGGTCTATGGAATAATCAGTATTTATGAATGTTGAGCCAGACTGAAAAACACTCCAATCCATGTGTCTGTTTCTCCAGATGTTCAAAGTCAAGGCGGTCCAGCTGGCGGAGAAGCTCATCCCTGCCTTCAACACCCCAACTGGGATTCCCTGGGCCATGGTCAACCTGAAGAGGTGAGCAGATACGTGTTGGGTTTTCCTCAGGGGAATGGTTCGGTCAGAAAGAGCTGATTGGTTTGTTTCTTACTGGAACTTACAAGTTAGAAAGTACAACCTTTACCAAAATAATATTAATAATGCATTTTATTTGTACAGAACCTTTCTGAACAGTCACACACTTTAATCACGTAAAATCACAAAGTATATAAAAATCATAAAAGGAGAACGTTTAAACACAAAGAAATAAAAATATATCTATTTATGTGTAGAAAACCTCACATCCCATGGTGCTTGTATTTACTGAAGATGAAGGGGAAAAGGAGCAGTTTGCAAAAAATCAAGTACAGCCTGTAAATCAGCTGCATAGTCAGAATCTGTGTCCCTTGAATAGGTCTGTGAAATAAACTACAAACCATTAAGGAAGTCGAGGGAGCAATTGGTTACCATGGATACTTTGAACAAGGCCTGTTTCAAGGAGTAGCAGTGTTTTGTTTTTTTCCTGCAATGCTGCTCCCCTAATACTGCTTAGGTTTGAGCTCCTAAATGACAAATGGATACGAATATAGACGAGGCTCAAAAAAACGCTGGAAATTAAAGCAAGCGTTTTCACTGTAACTTTTAGGAGTCAATATTCAAGTTATAAGCAAACGTTATTAACACTACCTTAAGAAACTACAACTTCATGACTAGACTTTACCTCTTTCCACAAAATTCCCACAGTTTACTCAAATGTTTGACCTGCTTTTGCTAAAAAACCAAAAAACAAAGAGCAAGTAGGAGATGTGCATCATGTCTTTGCAGCTGCACATGTCGTTCCCCTGACATCGGTACCTTTCAAGGTTAGCTGTGCTGCCGTTTTACACCCCGTTACAATGTCACAGTGTTGTTTTCACCCAGTAACCATTTAAGCCCATTATTGCAGTGCGACAGTCTACAGTAGCCAGCATGGTGGTTGAAAGGAGAAAACACACAAACCTGATTCACAATTTGCCATGTGTCATAATCTGTCTTTTTGTCAGTATTGTCGCCTGACTTTTTCAGGTCATAGCATCATTTAGATGTCATTTTAAGTTTACAAAAAGGACAAATCCTACAGGTTTTGTGAACAATAAGTCAGCCGAAATAGAAAAGTTGTGTGTAAATATGGCATCCTGGTTGAATAGCTTGTACAGTCAGAATCAGAATCTGCTTCTATGGCCAACTTTGTGTTTTGCTTTTCTTTCAACATCAGTAGCAATGCCCATTTTTCAGTGGTGACATTTAAAATGGAAATGTACACAGGCAAATGAAAAGACAGTTGATCCTGTAAATATGTATGACCTGCATGCAGTATTTAACAGAAGAGAAAGACATGGTTGGATTAGTACAAATTTGCAATCTGGTCTCTGGAGACGCTGTTTAGAGAAACAGCCTTGAGGAAGAAAGTGTCTCTATTGTGTCTGGTTTTTGCCAGTAGTGCAGTCACAGTGGGATGATGTGTGGATTTGAGGAGTTTTACAGACTTGTCCACTGAGATGGAGTCATTTGTGTAGAGAGAAGTGAAGAGGGGCAAGGACTCGGCCCTGAGGGACTCCAGCATGTGTAAAACTTTGCCAGGAGAATATCGGCTCTTTCTTTTTGACATTTCTTTATTTCCTACATTTTTTCCCCCCATTCATGGCTTTCTTAAGGTCCCACCCGAAACCTTAAATCGGGATGAGGTCAGGGCTTTGACTAGGCCAAAGCAAGCCCTGACTCTCTTTCAGCCATTCTTTTTCAGTTTTGATCCAAACTTCAAATAGCCTCACATTCCTCAGTCATCACACTTTCACCTCTGTGCTTCAGTTAGTAGAAGGTATTTTGCTTATGTGCAGGATTTTGGTTTTCAGAATGGAAAATGTATACAGAGAGCACAGAACACATAGCAAATCCTTCATGCCATTTCTCTAGGTTTTAAAATGGATTATAAACAAGACAAGCACATAAATTATTTAATTACAATAACTTCTCTTATTTTTCATGTTTTTTACTTCTCATATATCCACATCCTTACAAACTTTGCTGAAGTGAAATCAGAGAATGAGACAGAACTCGATAGCAGCCTCTAACTTGACTAAGAATCTTTGCGTGAAGAAGTGCAGGTCCAAAACAAATCCATACTTCTGCTTCTCAACGGTGATCAAAGCCCCTTACGTCTGACTTATTCATTGTTGAAATAATAAAAAAAAAAAAAATAGATTTGAGATTTGACTCAAATCAACATCTGAAATTCCGTCCTGCTCTACGGCTAAATTATGCTCCGAGATCTGCAAACAAACAGTGCCGGCCAATTATTTTGGCAGAGTTTTAGACACGTCCACGCTCCACCCACACAGGCATTTTCCCTTACTTTGCCTGATTGGACCTCTTCACCGGCCAGCATGGTAAATGCAAACTGTGCTCATAGAGCAGAACAGTGTTTGCTAATCCCACAACCTCAAACCATTGGGTTTTAATACCAGAGAGTGCTTTTTTTTTGTTCTCTAAGAGGCTGCGGAAAAGTGTTAAATTGTGCTTCGTGAACTTTTGGTTCACCCCGTTGGTTCACAACCTGCAGAAAAGCTTCACTCAGTTCCTTTTTCATCCACATAAACTAAACGCTGGTGGCAAAAAAAAAAATAAAAAATGCATTCATGTGCATATTCTCCTTCATTTCTAACCACTATCGACGCGTAATGACTTCACATCACTTAAATCATTAAGCATTACATCAGACTGTGACATTAAACAGTGCTTTAAAAAGCTAATGGATGGTTTGTTGCCAAGCACCGAGCTCCTGAGGTTTTAAGTAGCACAATAAAGGGAATTGTTTTTTTTCTCAAGGTAATTCTCAGGCAGAAAACCAACGTTTAACGTTTTAGTCGAGTCTCTCTGCAAATAAAACACGCTACGGGACTTAGGGCTACATCTTGAACATGACGTAAGAAATTAATCTAAGAAAGACGCACATAAAAGGGATGTTTATTGATTCCTCTACAAGCAGGAGGGTTTCACAATCTTTCTACTTCAAGCTGGAAAACAGATTTTCAGGTCTGGCTGTGAGCATTTAGACACGTTAGAAGGAGAAAACTCCGAAGCTTCTCATTATTTTGTGTTGGATTAACTGAGACTCTAGCAAAATGTTCTTGACTGTATGAATTTGGGGTCTTAAGATTTTCCTGCCTCCTCTACAGCGGCGTTGGTCGTAACTGGGGTTGGGCGTCGGCCGGCAGCAGCATCCTGGCTGAGTTTGGGACCCTCCACATGGAGTTCGTTCACCTCACCTACCTGACTGGGAACCCGGTTTACTACCAGAAGGTACCACTGTTCAGTAGCATGCATCTCTGTTTCAATGACTGGGTGTTTTAAACCTATTCTACTGGTTACTACGTTGTTGTTAAGGTAACAGTGAAAGCAGATTTGTGTTAGCCACATAGACCAGTTCAGATTACTTTTGGTATATGTCATGTGTGACTTCAGGTTGCCTTTCAAAGTGGCAATGCTCCACATCCATCTTACCCCTTCTGACCCAGTTACAGCAGCCCAGAATTGACTAGTGTTGGTATCCAGACCCAACAGCAGTTGACTTGGTTACATCAGGAAGTGTCTCTTTCTGCCAGCATTTACCAGAACCTTGACCAGCATTCAACATTCCTGTAGTGACTAACCAGAGTTTTAGATCCAACCATCACAGTCAATTTACTGATGTTGGAAACTGTTTATCAAATCTTTTAAACTTTGAGGTATCAAATAACTTTGAAAAGCTCCTCTACTAACTTTTCCTGATGCGGAGAAATTTGTTCACGTCTTCTTTAGATCGGGTCGCTGCAATGCACTTCTCTGCAACTGCGTTTCTATTGCTAACATGCGCAAAAGTTTGTCGGTACTCTGCTAATGTCAGAAAAAAACAATTTCACAATTGCAGTATTTCGGTTAAATCGGAAACACAATTAAAACACGTAAATAAGCTTCTTCACGTGGCATATTATTAAAAACATGCTTTGCCGTCACCTTCCTACCACTTCCTGTCTTCTTCTTTGTCTTTTCCCCCAGTAGTAACAGTCAGTTAATCACAACTTGAGAGATGCGAAACCGTTTCATGTTTTTGAAAAAATACGCTAATTTTGATGCAGCCAAAAAAACACACACACCTCATCCAAACGTAAAAACTTTTTAGCAAATAACATGTTTTGTTTTTTCCGCAATTTCCATGCTTTTTGTGAAGCAAATTTATCCTCGTAATTTCAACTTGTGCTGTGATATGGTCAATGGAAATGTAGCTAACGTCATTTCCAAGCATTCAAAAGCCACACTACACCCAACATGGATGCTTCCAGGATCTTGATGACAGAGGGGAAACTCACCACACACCATTATTTGCCTGGATATTCTACTTCCCAATCAATCAGTAGCAATGCCCATTTTTCACTGACAGAGCTTCTCCATCAGTTATCAATAATCTCCATTAGTTCAGTCCATTTCTGTTCTTCTGCCTGTGGGCAACCCTTTTCTATCTTTTGCTACGGTCTAAAACATTTTTAATGTGTTTGTTTCAGGTGATGCACATCCGTAAGCTGCTAGCTAAGATGGACCGACCCAACGGCCTCTACCCAAACTACTTAAACCCTCGCACAGGCCGCTGGGGCCAACGTAAGAACACAATAGAAGCATTTCTTGACTTTTCGGTCTTAAATCTGAACGTTTCTGGATCGCTGGTGTCCGACCAACCTGTTTGGAGATTTCCAAGGATGTTCTTGCGGGCTTCCAACAGTCCCTCGCTCCTAAGTGCCGTTACAACGGAAAACAAGAGATTAGTACCGTGAGAAGTGGAGACAAAAGTCCCATGGATCTTCGTTAATGAGGACAAATTGAATCAGGCAGAAGACTGAAGATGGGGAGTTTTGCGTTGTCGCTAGATTGATTACATTTGGCAGTTTGCCCAGAGAAATGATCGGCTCTCAGAGAGAAGTTATTGAAGAAGTGACAGAGGTTTTCCTCTGGAACCTTTTATTCTTAACTAATGCACTTTTTGGCTTACATTAAACGGATTTATTTGTTCTAATTCACACCACTATCCTAAGTAGACCAGTTTATATTATTACATTTAAATACAGACTTTATTTTCACAGGAATACTGTTGAGGAATGCTACACTGCCTTCTTGTTTTAAAATAAACATACAGTTTATATCTGAACATTTTAATTCATTTTCATTTATGTTGCGCTACGGTGAATGATTCAGCAAAACAGAGGGCAATAAACTACTTCATGATGTTCAGTTGATTTATTCTAAACAAATCATTGATGACCAGATTCATCGAGAGGAAATAAACAGATGAAATCTACAACACACTGCATCCGTATGTTTGCTAGGCTAAAGGTTACCATGGTGACTGTGCTGGGTTATATTGAGTCCCACCAAACTCCCAAGTTAATGGCAAATGGTAAATATGTAGAACTGTGCTGTGCTTGGTTCTGGTTCGTTCTTTCTGTCGTCTTTTGTTTTGTAATATTTTGGTTAATGGAGTGTTAAGATGATTATTCCCTCTGCTTTTTGGTTGCTATACACCTGGAAGTATTTTTTATTTCTTCGTTTTTTAACTTTTTTGACAGTTCTCACAGTGCGTAACCGTGGCAACAAGCTATCTTTTTTTTTTACAGCTGGGAGCCACTGATTAGCATTTCAAAAGCACAAATAACACCTGAACTATGACTCTGTTAACCTAAAGTTCAAATCTCTTCCACCAATCACAGCAGGCGCTGCTGCCTGGACAAACCTCACAACGCTGTGAAAGTGTAACTTTCTGCAGCTTTTAATTTCCCTCTGGGTGGAAAGTAAAGTATTTTTGAATCGACTTTAAATTTCTCCCTTCAGAATTTTATTAAGTTTATGTTTCAAACGAGGTAAACTGCTGGCGCTCGCTGACCGTTACAAACGGAGCAGCGCATTAATCCACGGACAGGTGGCACCGCAGTCGGACTGATGTGCTTATAAGTGCAGAGTTTGAGCCAAAAGCTGGGGAAAAATAAATGGATGGAAACTGTAGGGAGGGCAGGTTGATTGAGGGATGGTTGAGTACATTAATGGATTGGAAGTTAGCCGGCGGGCCGCACCAGGAGACAGATGCTTATGGATGGTTTGTGTTTGCATCAGGAGGTTTCATTAGTGTTCCAGTGCAGACGGCAACACGCTTTTTTTTAATTTACCATCATTACCTCAATCCGTTTAATTGACTGAAAATTACGAGATGATTTCTAACGGTCCTTTGAAAGGTTATAGAATTTTTTTTGCAAAATATGAAATCATTATTTCTAATCGAGCCGTGCAGTAATCACGCCCCCATCAAACGACCACGGTTTCTCCCAGAAGCAAAGCATAAGTGGGTGCATGTAGCAGCTTGGATGCTTTGCTGAGTCTAAACAACAAAAACAAGAAAATAATCAAAGTTTGTTGGGGTTTTTTCTTTTTGTTTCTCCATCTTGGATGAAAATGCAGCCTTAATCGGCTCGAGGCCTCAAGGGTAAAGGCTGACGGCGTGCAAACAGCAACATGACTGAAATCCATAGCTTGTTGTAGCAGCTAGCAACAGAATGTTTCTTTTCTCAAACATTTTCTTGTTTCTTATCATGTGAAGCATTTTGTAGCTTTTTAAAAAATGTTCTAAGTTTATTTTTATAATCTACATCGTCAGTTTTAACAAATCCATTTGACCAAAACAACGTGACCAGCTAAAAGCTGAACTTTTATCCAAAAACGAAACTCGTATAAACTTTACACATGTTTTTTTCACTCATTTTGTTACATTACAGCCACATCTTGAATGTGGATACCTCCATCTTTGGGAATCATACTGTAGCGGGTTGAAAGCATTGAACTCTTCCTGTTATCCACTTTATAATACAACAGCTTTCTAGTATAATTTATCTGTTTTGTTCATTTGAGTTTTACTTTTTTCCTCCTCCCACATTAATTCTTGAAGGACTCCAATAAAACGCATTTTGTATTGTGAGACGACACATTAATTTGATTTGAAATGACGGCTCATCCAAATCCTTTCTTCACATTAAGTCCCTAGTGTTTGCAAGTTTGTGTGTGTGTGTGTGTGTGTGTGTGTGTGTGTGTGTGTGTGTGTGTGTGTGTGTGTGTGTGTGTGTGTGTGTGTGTGCACGCACCTGTCAGTGAAGCGCACTTGAGTCGTAACTCACTACACGCATTTAAATTCATGACAGCTCTGTTTGTACAGTACGTTTTCAGGCTGGGGAGACTCGGTGCCGTCTATTGCTCTAATCAGCACAAAGCTCCAGTAACATGGAGTCCTCTGTGACCATATTAAAACTCTTCTGTCAAACAGTTTCTCCCTCATGCTTTCATTTCCTGTTTAGCATAACAATTTGTCCTCCATGAATCGTGTCATTTTGCACTAACTCACTCCAGCAGAAGGGTTTTCTCTTCTTTGTGGTTTAGTGATCCTCCTTTACTTTTATTTGATGTCTCAAAGTAATATTTTAGTGCAGCCGACTAACAGCGACTCAAAAGCCCTTTTGTTAATTTATTATTATTCAGTACCAGTTGTAGCTCATTAATCATATTTATCACCAGTTTTGTATATACTCTGTAAAAACTTAAGTTTGCTGCTGGACCGTTTTATTTTTGTCAATTAAAACATTGCCAGCACGATGTTTAAAACTACTTTCAAAATTAAAACACAGAAATTGTAAAATTACAATTCTTCAACAATACTAAACTATAGAATTGGCGTCTGAGTAACCTGATTATCTCACATAGTCCCACATTTTATGTTGAAATGCGCAGCCTAAAGCAGATTACTTTCCATTGAATCCATAATGTTTATGAACCAGTTCTTCCAAAAACCACCAGATGGCGGCGTCACTCGCTCTGAAGGTCGTTGAACTTCCATTTTACATCTGTAGGTTTTGTTCCTAAGTATTAAAAATCGTCCACAAACAGCTTTGTGTTTATAAACACCTTTGATAAATTGTAATATTAAACTAACTTTGGATAAACAGGAAATTAAAGTTATAAAATTGGGGATAAATAGGCATTACAGGGGCAGTAGCCCAGGGCCACAACTTAGAGGGGACGCCCAAATATTTTTTATTTTATTTTTATTTTTTATGAATGCATATTTAAAAACTCATTGACCCAAATTAGGTAACCTGTATTAATATTTTGGGGAAATTTATGAATGAACAATATTCAAATCTTAGAAAAGTATAAAGTTATAGTCAATTTCTTTGGGAACAACAGAGTTATCAGCTTAAACCTACAATGCATCAATTCATACAGACTGTCTGTTACTGTACTGTAATTTGCATTAGTAGAATATTTTTTCCTTAGTGTATTTGGCCCCGGCTCCAGGCCAGAGGCCCTCATCCTTGTAAATCCGGCCCTGCTGTCCGCAGGGTTTCGTTCTGACTTTCTTCTGCTTGAAAACCTTTGAAGAACACCTTCCGAAGCTTTTCACAATTCAACAGGCGTAAAACCAGGAGAGAGAAAAAGCTGCATTGAGCTGCATTAACAGCATTTCCATTTGTTGTAAATGACTGCTGTTAAAACTGACTTTTTAAGGAGACGTTTGAAAGAAGACCAGAGGAAATAAACAGCGGAGCCACTCATTGCTCAGCCTCGGTGTCGTGAAGGTGGGGTTGCCACCTTTCTGCTTGACAAAGACAGAATGAATAATTCATTCTCCTCTTTTGCTCTTTGTCTTTGAATATCCCTCAGTTCCCTAAAGGCATGTTATTCACCTCCAGATCAAGAGCTCGATAAAACACAAAGCATCTGCTCAGATATCAGATGTGGCTACCTGGAGCTGAGGAGAGTCTGAAATTAATCCCATTTCTCCACAGAGAGACGGGGATAGCCTTTTTATTTGTATTTAATTTTTTTTAACAAACGAAAGGATAAAACTAGAATAAGTCAGAAACCTCCCTCTTGATTCCAGCAGGTGGGTCTGCAGGGGACGTCATATACTTATTTTTACTGTAAAAATACTCAAATGAAGGGAGAGAAGATCTCATTTCAACTCTGGTGGAACGTTTCCACTCTAAACAGAGTCTCGTTTTCGCTCTGCTTCGTCCAGCTACTCAAGCTGTGTAAACCTCAGTAATTATTACCGGGAACAGTGAAATATGAGAGGGTAAACAAAACGGGGGAAACCAGAAAGCATGCTGCCAGTACATTGTGGCTGCAGGGAGACGGAAAAAAATAAAAATGAAAACATGGCTTTGGTTGATGCTGTGCTTTGCCAAGGACGTTGAGCCCCAGATTAGAACTGAATAATTCATGCTTTTTCTCTCCGTCTCCAGCTAATCTCAGATCTCGTCTCTCCGCAGATCACACCTCGCTGGGAGGCCTGGGCGACAGCTTCTACGAGTACCTGCTGAAGGCCTGGCTCATGTCCGACAAAACCGACACGGAAGCCCGCAAGACCTACGACGACGCCATCGAGGTACAACGCCGCCGCCGCGACTCCTCGCACAGCTATTGGACCCGTCCCGTTTCACGGCTGCGTGCTTGTTAAATCCAGAGTTAACCGCTTTCCCACCCCAGGCCATCGAGCGCCACCTCATCCGCAAATCCAACGGCGGGCTGACGTTCATCGGCGAGTGGAAGAACGGCCACCTGGAGAGGAAGATGGGCCACCTGGCCTGCTTCGCCGGCGGCATGTTTGCGCTGGGCGCCGACGGCTCGCCGGACGACAAGGCCGGCCACTACCTGCAGCTCGGCGCAGAGATCGCCCACACCTGCCACGAGTCCTACGACAGGACAGGTGATGCTGCTTTTAGTTGTTTGGTTTTTATCCAGAGTTTATCTTGTCCTTTCCAGATTTTGAATGTGTGTTGATTTTTGTCTGTACAGCACTTTGTCGCTGATGTTGTTGTTTTGAAGTGCTTTATAAAAAAGTAGTAGAAGTAGGGATGCACCAATCTGCTTTTATTGACTCCTAGTACCGATGTTTGAGGTTAGCATCAGCCGATACTGATCCAGTACAGAAAAACAATCTGAATTTACTTAAAATGTTTCTTCTTTTAAACACAGACATAAATGTAACAAATTACAAATTAATTTAATAACTCTGCACCAGTACAGCACACTGAAATACACCAATAGCTTCCCAAGTTTGGTCAAATATATAAAAACAACACTAATTTAATTTGTTCAACATAAATATATAATAATGAAACTGTACGTAGATATAGTGCTGTTGAAAAGTCTTCAAACTACAATGTGTTTTGGAGGGTTTGCATCACAAATTAAACACAAAGTAGTAAATCATTTTGAGGCTTAAGAAAAAAAAATTTGACTTCAAAATGAAAATTCATGCCACACTTTAGATGTTTGTAAAATAAAAAACATGGTAGTAGTGGGACCAGTAGAAATGAGGAATCTGGTTGGTTTATATGAAGATGCAGTGATGAAAAGATGCAAGCTAAATTGTTAGGAGCATTAACCTTAAAGCAGTTGTCATAAACATTAGCTTTGCTAACGCTAAAATGCTGTACCAACATGGTATTTAGTGTAAACTGAAGCATTTAATCTGTTTTACTGTTGAACTGCAGTGATGCATTTTGGGTAGACAATAAACGTAATTTGCCATACTCCATCACAAGTGTGAGGAAAGGAAACATGTCTGCTGCTTAAACCACTTTCACCCACTTCAAAATAAAAGCATGAATATCAACGGCTAGTCACTTGCAGTCGATAGCCAAAACTACAACTCCAATGTCAAACTTTAATCAACTTAGAGTTTACAAGACAGTCGAGTAAATTTAGAAATTACCAGGAAAAATGAATGAAACATAAAGCTATGTGAGCTAAATGTTTTCAAAGTTAGCAAGAGCGCTAAAAGAAAAGTTATCTCTATTAGTGAATTAGCATAAGTGTCCCCACTATTAGGAGTGGTGACGAAGCTGAACGCAAGGAAATCCTGACAGAAAAACGTAAAGGCTGCAAAACATGAAGCCAAATGCACATATTTATTTGGCCTCATGTGCGCTAACATGACCTCATGTTTCAGATTTTTATTTGTAAAAACAAATAGGAAAACATTCCACCAACTTCATGTCAATGTCCTCCTTTCTGTTGCCACTGACATACTTGTAATTTGTGGTTAAAAGGTGAGAAAATTCTGTGCCGTGTGTCATATAATTCACTCCCTGGCCAGTAAAAAGTCTCATTCCAGCACATCTCCTGGAACCATATTTCATGTTAAATGTGACACACATTGGCAGTGACATGTTGGCGAGCTTATTAATTCATTTCCATCAACATTGCTCATTATTTTAATGAAGATCTTTAACGATCAAGACACATGTGTGGACAGTTTTCTCCTCTAATCCCAAAGTTTTTCAGTGCTGCAGTGTTTTGGGTTCTGCGCTCCAGGCCTTCTTTCACATTTCCAGCCCCATTAATCATCCTGCTGCCATCTTGGATTATTTGCTTTTGGGAAAGCATAAATTTATTAAGGGATAATTTTGCCTATTTGGCATATTAAGCTGGCAGCTGATCTTATTCCACACATTGCAGACCTATAAAACAACTCAGTCCAACCCATAGACATATAAGTGAGTTACTACAGGTATGAAATAAGGAAAGAGGCTAAAATAACAGAAAATATTGTCTTGATGTTTTTTTATTTTTTTTGACCCAGCCAAATATCTTGTATTTTACATTATTTTGGGGCAGGGCTTAGACTCTAATATGGCCATCAGACAACCTCTTTACGACTATACATTTTTTTCTTATTTATTTATTAATTTTTTTAAACTTTGTTAGTTTTTCCTCTCCTTTAGCAAAGCCTGACTGAGATCAAATAAGTCAATAAAACTCATCAGCGGTCTGATGCGGCATCATGTGCAAGTCGGTAAAATTGTGATGTCACTCTGAGCGGGTGGAGAGCGGGGTTGCCACGGCAACAAATGAAGACGGAGGGGAGGTGAGAGTAAAGCGCGCGGGGAAGGTTCCCGGTGGCGCTCAGGCTCTCGGTTATCGAGCGGTCAGCCTTTGGGGAACTTTCCGCCATGCTTGTTCCGCGGCGCCGTAATCTGCTCAGTGACAAAAACGCTGCTCTGTCATCTTCTCTGTGTTCCCCCTACTCCTAATACTCAGTACGCTTAATTGGCTGAAGGCATTGGTTGTAAAAAGATTGAGGGGAAAAAAATAAAAAGCTAAAATCAATGCGGCTGGATGCTTTTTATTACTTACACATGTGTGTGTGTGTGTGTGTGTGTGTATATCTGTGTGTGTGTGTTTGCCCACACACTCCTGTACGGAGTCTAATTATCAACAGCAACTGAACCATTAAGACAAACAGGGAGCAAAAGATAATGTTGATCTCAATTCTCCTCTTTTAACTCTTATTAATTTGTTCCTTTCACTCTCTCCCCTCCTTTGTTTACCCTCCTAACTCGCCCGCTCTATTCTACCTCTCTCTCTCTTCCTTCCTCTGCCCTTCCATCGTCATCATCACCCCAGTCCTGAAGCTGGGCCCAGAGGCCTTCAAGTTTGACAGCGGCCTGGAGGCGGTGGCCGTGCGGCAGAATGAGAAGTACTACATCCTGCGGCCGGAGGTCATCGAGACCTACTGGTACATGTGGAGGTTCACCCACGACCCCAAATACAGGCAGTGGGGCTGGGAGGCGGCTCAGGTAAGGACAACGATGACTTAGATTTTATTCTGGAGCTGCAGTGTGTCACGTTTTACAGATTTCTTACAGAATGCCAGATAATTGGTAAAAGTAATATTATTAAATCGAGCTCCTCTTCCTTCACCCTCTGGAGAAACAACCAATCAGAGTCAAGAGGAGGGTCTTAGTACTGTCAGTCAAGCTGGTATACATGCTGCTAAATGTGCTACTAGCAGAGAAAGAGCTTACTTTGCGAAAAACACCACAGTAAGTGTGGTTGACATGCTAACTAGCTTTACATTAATGAAAGGCTTTGGTTTGGCAGTGAGGGCGTGCATAAGCATGATTGACAGCGCTAAGACCCTCCTCCTGGCTTTCATTGGTTGTTTCTGCACTTTGACAGAGGCAGAGGAGCTTTATTTTTACCCTCATGTTATCTGTCTAATTCTATGCTGTCTGGACATAGTGATAGGTTAATATGTAATATTTTTTTAAATCATATCTTTTATAAAAGTTACATAATAGACAGATGAACATTTTACCCTCGTTATCACGTCTTTATGTTTCCTTGTACATGAGCCATGTTAAAATGATTCAGAAGAGGAATAATTAAAAACCTTTTGACTTGTTTCATTCATCTCCTGCCCGGATTCATTGAAGTCGTCATTTTATCAGCTGAACTTACAAGACAAGACAACTGGGTTTCCACATCCAAAAGCATAACGACATTTATTAGACAAGACAACAAATGAAACTGACAGAACTCAATAAAATCACGAACCAGCAACATTTACCTCACACGACAGACATCCACACACCACGACAAAATATTAGAGGAAACATTTTCGCCGCTGTTTCCCTGGAGATTGGATCACAAGAACCTCCTGGATCTAAAGTTTGAAGTTCAGGGTCCCACACTTTAAACTGGAGGGAGAGTTTTCCCTTCAACGCTGTACAGAACTTGGGGGAGTATCTGTCCTTAGCAAGCTTCATTTTTAAGGACAAAGTATTATTTTCATTAAAATTAAGACAGATGTTTTATGACCCTGTCTAGAATTTTATCAAGTGGTCAAACACAAGGAAACTAGCAATGTTCTAAATTAAAGAGAACTAACTATTTAAGTTATTTTAATTCAACTTAGTGTATAATGTTTCACTAGAAATATCCTAGATAAAAGATTACTCTAACTGAACCATGAATATAATTTGAAGTGGATTTCCTTATTTGAAACACCATTAATTTCACCTAATTATTGAAAAATATGGTTAAGTTTTAGAACTAGCTTATTTTAAATATATTTTTCTTAACAGCCACAAAGAACATTTTAGGTTTTTAGAGGTTTTTGCGTTGCTTCCATTAAGGTCACCGATTCAGTGCTGTGCAAAAGTATTCATACTCTGGGCTTCAGCATTCAGCTTCTATGCACCACAAATCTGGAACAAGCTTCCAGAAAACTGCAAAACACCCGAAACACTGAGTTCCTCTAAATCAAGGCTATAAATCGACCTTTGATTAGTAGCAACTGGAACTCTGAGCAACATATTAGATGGATATTGGTCATTTCAGTGACGGTATTTAGTGGTCTTGCCTTGTTGCTGAAATGTGCCACACAAATAAACTTCACTTGACATTTTGTCACATTAAAAGCACAAACTTTAATGTATTTTATTTGAATCTTAATGTGATCGACCAACACACACAGAGAGCCTGATTGGAAAGTGGAAGGAAAATTACAGTTTCCCCTCCAGTCTCAATCTTTTATAAAATCATAAACGTCTCTCTGTGCTGCCTGCGTTTATGTTCAGCCCTCCTGAGTTGCTGCTTTGTTAAACCTCATTTTGCTGCTCTGCACGTCTATGAATGAAATTTCTGCCCATCGTTCTGCCAAGTTTTCCTCTCAGATGGAAAACGGTGAAACATCAATAAACAGTCGCTTTGTAGTCTCAGTTGGATTCAGATCTCCTCCCAAACGTTGCTTATTTGTTTGCTTTGACTGGGCCGTTCTAGCAAATCAATCAGTCCAAAATAACTCCATGGTTTTGTGAGACTCTCTCTTCCAGCACTGCTCTGTCTTTAGCTCATTCAATCTCCCTTTATCAAAGTGGGAATAATGTGTTCACCATAGATGGCACTTTGAGTGGAAGCAAAAAATATATCTTTGGTATTATTTGAGCTAAAACTAATTTTTTCACCCCAGATCTTTCCTGTGTTCTTCACATGACTCTCTTTCAACCGTACGTTTTTATTTCTTGCAACCTACACACATCTCCCGAAGGTGTGTGGTTGCAGCATGAGAAGATGTGAATATTCAAAAAGCACGATCACTCCAGCAGCAGTCAGCTACCGTTTGTGTTGTTCTGCAGCGTGTTCAAGATGGCGGCTGAGTTGAAACATCCTGTGGATGTTTAAACGGCTCCACCTGTTTTCCTCCAGCCTCCCTGTCCTCGTGTTAAAAGCTCGTCACAAACAGAACGTCGTCCGCCTCAAAGTGCTCCCTGCTTTAAATCTGAGATCAATGGCTCCTGTCACACTTCCCTTTCATATCGGGTTAATTATCGTTATTGAATGCCTAAAATTCGCATTAGGGGCCATTATTTGTCATTACGATTTGAAAAACAGCACATCGGTCATAATGGGAGAAATGAATGTAATCAGTGAGGTTCGGAAATAAAGAGCGCGTGTGAAACGATCGCCTCGATGAAAGAGAGAGGAGGCAGGTGAAATATAGCAGCTAGTGACTCCCAGGTCCTCCTCAGTCAGTGTCGCCCGTAGCTCATTCTGATTCAGTATGGCGGTTAAAGAGGCAGCATTATGTATAAGTAACTTTTTTGGAAAAAACTCACCTGGAGAGTTTTTGATTCTTTCATGCATGTTTGAGAAATCCTTTAATCTCCAAGGAAACTTGTAGAAAACGCCTGAAATGAGCTGCAGTTCCCAAATTTCCAAGCTTCCGCCTCACAGAGCACCACATCCCCCCTGATTCCCCAATCAGCTCCTTCAGACTAGCCAGCAGCAATTAGCAAACACCTGGTGGATCTGAGCATCAGCTGAGCTCATAATAGGAGCTACTTCTCAGTGGAACTCCTGTAAAAACGTTGTTAATGGAGGAGCCATGTTATTGTGATGACTTCCTGGAGGTGGAGATCAAAAAGAATGGAAGCTTCTTAAAGAGACAGAGGCTCAATTTCAAGTCAAATGTATTTATTTCATGTCATATTTAATATATACAGCTCTGGAAAAAAATTAAAGACCACTTAAAATGATCAGTTTCTCTGATTTTACTCTTTATCTGTTTGTGATTGAGTAAAATGAACATTGTTTTATTCTATGAACTATCGACATGTCTCAGAAATTACAAGCAAAAAATGTGTTTTTTATTTGCAAAAAATGAAAAATAATCTAAATAAAATGCAATATAGGGTTAAAAAATACCTTAATTGTAAAGAAAACAAGTTCACAACAATATTAATGTTTGAACTCAGGACAATTTCAGAAATTTATTATATGGTTTAAAAAATCATGAGGTTTTCCTCTTCATTAGTTCCAGAACTGTATGCACCATTTTTATAACAATTGATTGTTATAAAATGCATACTGCCCACATACTGCACACATCTATAAGAAAACAGGAAAAGTTTTAATCACTTTTATTTCCTCTTCAATACATTGTTGAAAACATTCAATACTGGTATTTTGTCTTAATTTTATCTTTTGCTCTATATTTCCTAGTTTCTTCTGAAGCCTTTTTTAATCATCCTTTATAACAAGGACTTTTTAATCACAGCATAAATCTCATCTCCCATAAATGTTTATTTAATCGGGCTGATGTCACACGGCTACATCCTGTCTCAAACGGCTGGATGTTAAAAGTTTGCTCCCATTTGAACCCGGCTCCTCCGTGCGACTGCTTGATGTGGTCTTTTAAGCAGGAGATCTGCTTTATTTCAGCTTGTTTTTTCGAGACAACCTTTACTTCTTCCTGTGTGTTATGATAAAAGCCATCTGAAAATAGCACCGAGCTGAAAGCCTCCTCTGACGGGGGGATTACAGCCTCACCGTCTATATGAGTCGGCGCGGTTCCTCGGTGCGAGACTCGTCATTTTCATCTTCTTTCCATCTCTTGTTTTTCTCCTTTCTCTTGCCAGTCGTCTTGTCATTTAGTTTTTGTCTCTCTCTCCTCTTAGCAGCTCTTTGTTTTTGTTTTTCTGAGTGGGAGTAAATAGCATATGAGCACAAGTGCCAAGCAAATGTACTGGCAGGTGTGTTTATTAGCCGCGATCCTGAGTGACACTAAAGAAAGCTGGTGCTGAAGGACTCGTCTTTACTTCCTTTTGCTTGGTTGAACCTTATAGGTAAACAGTTATAAATGTGACGGAAGAGATTCTTATTTAATGGCAGATTTATGCGGTTATAGTTCTGCAAGTTGATCTGGACTGTGTGACGTTTCAGTGGGTTTTAAGTGAAAATGTTTTCTGAAACGCTTTAAGCAGCCTTAAAGTTAAAATTAAAGTAAAAATTATTAATCTGTTAAATTACTGATCTCTTATAAACCACATTTTAATTTGATGCTTCAGAGCATCATCTAGTAACCTTTACAAGGTTGGTGTCCTGGAAAATCTTTGAATTTCCGTTAGATGTTTTCAAGGTTTGGAAAGTGCTTGATTTCTATTTAAAGTGATTTTCAAACTGTGACGTTCTGTAGTAAAGTACAACCTAATGTTTGATTAAAAACCTACATTTGGAAAGTGTTATAAACAGTTGAAGTGGGCAATTTTATGCACCTAATATTAGACAGGTATTTTTTTATTGTCTGAAGTTAAGTAAGATTAAACTTTAGCTTTGTTTAAAGGGGCAGTACGATATAAAATCGATTTTTATTTCCTCATCATAAACGTACCTGAAATGTTACCTGGATTCTTTCATGCATGTTTGAGAAATCCTTTGGTCTCCATGGCAACCAATCAGCTATGCAAAACGCCTGGGTGGACTTAGCTCCGCCTTTTAAGACAAAGCTCCTCCTCAGAGCTGCAGTTTCCAAGTTTCCACCTCACTCAGAGCCACTCGGCTCCATCAGACCAGCCAGCAGCAATTAGCAAACACCTGGTGGATCTGCAGTTTTAATTTGGTAACAGAGGGAAGATGCTGTGATGTTCCAGAAAGATTAGGAGCTTCTTAAAGCGACAGAGGCCCAATTTCAAGGTACAAGGTAAAATTTCTAAATCATATTTGATATGTATAGCAAAAAAAAAAAAAAAAAATATATATATATATATATATATATATATATATAACAACTGAGGTCATCATAGTTATCTGATTGTGCTACAAATGAGCACTATGTACCTGGAAAATATATAATACTGCCCCTCTGAGGTCAGTTAGAATCACCAAAACTATTTTGAGAGACAAAATTTTGTTGTATTTTAGTTGATCTTGTTGTAAAATATCAAATACTATCACAATATATTATAAGTAATAGTAATTAATCATATCATATGGTAGTAAATTGAGTCTGTCTTTAGTTCATTTGTATTTTTATGGAGAGTATTTTTGAAAACTTACTTTGAAAAGTTATGATGTAAAGCACTTTGAAATGCCTTGCTGGTGAAATGTGCTATGCCATTAAAATTTGATTTGATTTGAAAATGTTTGAAAAGGGTTTGAATTTTACTGTGGGGAAAATTGCTTTACACAATCTAGAGTTGAGCCAAACTGGGTTACGTTGGAGGGTTTAAAATAGCAAAAAAAACTTGGATTTTATTCTTTTAGCTCAGAATATTTCTTCCAGGACTTTCAGATTCTTTCTGTATAGAAATCAGGCTCTTATGTTTCATTAAAAATTGTATGTTTAGTTTGTTTTTACATTTTTCATAGCAAAAGAAATTTTTGTGACCCTTGTTGCAGAAAGTTTGGGCTGCCCTGTTGTAATCTAATGAAGCACACCTGCAATAAACTCCCAGCCTAGAGATCGCTTCCTAGTATTTCAGATTTGTCATTTTTCTCCCCATAAGACACAACTCTAACAAGCAGCACTTTCGTTTACTTCGCCTCATCGTTGCTAAAAGTTCAGTGTTTTCCTCCCTGAATTCGTGGTTTTCCACTAATTGTCTTCACACCAGGTTTGTCACTCATTACCTGAGGCTCTCTCCGAACGCCTCTCCTCCTCCGGTACTGTCTGTACTCTAACCCACTCATGTCTCTCAGACACCTGCAGTTTTCTCCAGATGACGCTCAGCTTCAGCTCCACGCAGCCACATTTCTCAGCTTGTGTGTTTAAATGCATTTCTCTGACATAGCTGAGCAAGCGGACTTTCTCATGCAAACACCTGAGCCTCAGCGTGTTGCATCAACAGCTGTCAGACTGTTGCGGGCCACTTGATTAGATGCACCTGTTCAGTTGCTTGTCGACACAAACATCTAGTCAGGCAGCAACTCTTGGTTCTGAACGTCTTGCTCGAGTTCAAACTGAACACCTGAACGGGGAAGAGAAAGTAAACTTCGGTCTGGGTGTTTCACATACACCCATCTCTCAGGTTGAGAGGGAAAATAACCAGTGAGTGGATGGAAACACAGTGTTGATGCCACAGGTCAGAGTTGAAAGAGCAGATTGGTTTGAGATGGATGGAGAATCTCATGACACGACCCAAGTCGGCTCCTGTTAGCTAGAAGCTAAGGCTATGTTCACACAACAAGTCTTCAGGCTCAGTTCCCATTTTTTTAGGCTGGAATCAGATATTTTTTTGTGTGTATGAGTGTTGTTGTTAAATGTGACCTCAGTCAGACTTCTCTGTGAACGGTTTTATAACTCCAACGTGATTTGCATTCGCAGAAGAAGAACGTTGGCGTCACACAGGAGCGCTCCGTCTACAGAAGTAATAATGGACACCGCCATCTACAGATCGATTTTAAAATTATCGAGCAGCAGGAGACGACGGCATCGTCACAATATCACAAGATGAAGAAAGTTTTTTTTAAAAAGTACACGTAATATCAGCGTCTGGCATCCAACCTGCTACAGGCGAGGAGCGTCTAACAAAACGGCTTAAACGTCCAGATGAGCTGGTGATGCTGGTTGGTTTGCATTTGTATGTGGATAAAACTCTTGCAGTTAATCAATTCATCACATGGCACATTAAAATAAGTTTGATCATTTCCATTCACTTGAAGAGCAACTTTGTTCACAGAAACGTAATCCATTTTATTTAGTGTTTTGGATTAATGTTTTTTTTCCCCCCCGTTTGTTTTGTTGTATAGATATTTAAGATATCTACGATAAGATATGAAGTTTGTCTACAATAAAGTAAACTTGCTTTATTGTGCAATCAATATATTACTTGAAAATTGTCCAAAACAACTATATTATTTATCACAATAATTTCCGGGTCTATTTATCGTCTAGCAAAATTTATTGTGACAAGTGTGTGTGTGTGTGTGTGTGTGTGTGTGTGTGTGTGTGTGTGTGTGTGTGTGTGTGTGTGTGTGTGTGTG
>CAEGAF010112890.1:0-14488 GCA_903067075.1 Micropoecilia bifurca
TACTGAATTTACCCAATGACACTGTAAACGATAGCATCAATGTTACATAGGTAACATTAATGCTTTTTGTCAATAAACATTTTCTGAAAACATAAGAGACACATAAAAATATCCATTAGGTTTTTGAAGTTATTTTTGCCTTAGGTTACTGTTATTTTCTTGCAATTAGTATTTGGTTAAAAAATTATCAAGCTGTAAATATAAGTCTCCTTCTGTACTCGTAAGATGCCACCCAACTTTCTTAACTAAAACTTTAATGTAGTATTTAAAAGTTTACCAATTTTCCTTCATAAATATTTACAATAATAGACTACCAAACAGTTATTTTCACATAGAAACTAAATGAAATTTGCTTAGAGTTACAAATGTTACAAACCTGTGTGAGAAAAAAGCAGCCCATAACTTTATGAGTCAGGACTCGAAAAAGAATGGTTCTCCACCGTCAGTGGGGTATGTCAGGTATCCTGATTGTATTTGTGGAACTAAAATTCATAGATTTCCAAAATCTGAAATGGAATAACTTGCTTGGATTAAAGTTTGTGCACGACCGCATTTGCAGCTCAACCGTCGTAGGATCAATAAGACCAAAGAAGTGTGTGCTGGTGTAAGTATTATGGCTTTGCTTTCTTTGTGTTTAGTGAATGAAAAAAAGAAAGTCAATAATAAACACATCCATTATGAAGGGCTTCTAGCCAAATACAGCATAATGGCAGCACCGATACAACTTCTACACTTTGAAGCCTGTCTGTTACAGCCTTACATTAGTTGAACAGATCAATATGCAATGTGTACCATATCTGACATACATTAAAGATTTTATTTTACCTGAAATGCTTATTAAACTGTAATTGTGTTAGCCACGCTAGCACAGAGTACCGTGTACAAGGCCTAGGTACATTCAAACCCTCAAAACCATAAATGCCCGACTTACCCAGCTTTGAAAGAACAGGGATCAGTGATCCTGTCCACAGCTATATTTATGCTGAGGGTGTGAGGATCTGCTGTTTTCTTCATTGACTTCAGCTTCATCGGTAGCTTTTCGCACAATGTTGGAGGCATCGCGTGGCTAAAACACCTTGATGTCGTCCAAAAAAGATGACATGAACTTGTTGGTTCCCCTGTCCATTGTCGTGGATGATACTTTGTGAAAATCCGCCAGAAATGTTACCCTAATCGACTCAGAAATACTCTGCAGAGAGTCAGTCGAAATGAAAAATGCCATGTTTAGGCATAGAAGCTAAGCATTGTGAGGTTTTGCTTGTGAGACATGTAGTCACGTGGGACTTTCGAGGGGCGTTTCTGGGTGGAGCTTGGTAAGGTCCATTGTAACATAACAGATGAGCAACACAAGGAATAACAATGTAATATGAATCAAACTGCACAGGGCGTGAAAACAAAAAAAGCTGAAGAAAAAAGAAAAAAAATTGAACTAGAAAGAACACTGATTCGTCTTCTTCTTTATCTTTTTCTTCTTCCTCTTACTATTATTATTGTTGTTGTCATTATTATCATTGCTGTTCATCCAAAAATATGAAAACTGGTCAAAATTACGCAAAAAATTGTATTACAAAAACATAAGATTAAATAAAGAGTAAATTAAGCAATTGACAGCCTCAGTTAAAGCTTTTATTGGCTAACAACTGTAAATGAATTGAGCCGATGACTCTAAATAAGATAAATAAAAAAGGACACGAGTATATGATGGGGGCGGGGGGTGCGCAGGTGGGGTGAGGTGGTCAGGCGAAAAACACCATGTCCCTCTGTTCATGACGACATTAACACAACTAGCATGTGTGGTTGGGCAGAGCACTTTCCTGCACAGAAGATCCAGGAAACCGACGCCGCCAAGCAAATATGTTTAGTGAAATAGTGACAGGGCAGTCTGCGGCGGAAATTATCTTTCAAAATTTAAGGCCCGCAATATCTTCGTATCAAAATATAAGAACACAACTTTGCAAATAAATGTTTACTAAATATTTAAAATGACACTTGTGTCATAAATGTTCTTTACTGCATTAAATCTAAAATGTTATTTTCTATTTTCTTGTTATTTTAGCTTTTACGTTGAAATTACAACGGAAGTGTTGAAAGTGTTGAAGTCAGTACGTTAGCTTGATGCTAGTCCGCTAACTTCAGTGTGGTCAGCCAACCGAAGCATGAGGTCCGTGTTGTGTCCATTTTATCTCGTTGGCGTTAAACAGTAAACATGTCGTCTCGAGGGTGAAGGTATAGTCGGTATTTTGGGGGGTTTTTCGATTTCAGTCTGTATGAAGCGGAAACGCTTCCGCTCGAGAACGACGAAGCCCTCTGTCCGTGTCCCTCACCTCCTTCGCTAGCTTCCTGTGTCGGCTTCTATCTATGATGTGATTGTGAATAACTACCGTCGAGGGAAGTTATAATTGACATCATCACAGCTGAATGGCTGTAGCACCGTCCTGTCACTGTTTGTTTCACGCCCGCGTGCTCTTATTCCGATAGCCGTTTGAGTTCAGCGACGGGAGGGACCGTTTTGCTGGCGGATAGAGAGAAGAGGTCGCATCCACAGCACTTTAGTTCAACGTCTGAAAAACAACAAGATGTCTTTCTTCAATTTTCGGAAGATATTCAAACTGGGGCCGGATAAAAAGAAGAAGCAGTACGAACATGTACACAGAGACGTAAATCCGGAGGAAATTTGGGAAATAATCGGTGAGCTGGGAGATGGCGCTTTTGGGAAAGTGTACAAGGTAAGTTGAGGCGTTACGTTACATCCGCTTTCTAGTTTTAGCCCAGTTTATAAAGACTCGCTGTGATCGGGCAGCGTCTGGTTGTTGAATGGAAGCAAGTGGGTTGATCTGTCATACAGCAGTAACATCGGGCCATAGTTTTATTATTAGCTAAGGTCCGTAACTAAATAAAACAAACAAAAAAAAACACAAAATCAAATCTGCAAAAGTTAGCTGCAGATCTAAACTGTTACCTGCCTCCCTGTTGCAGAAACGTGAAGAACCGTTAAACGTTTCTCTTTGTATTTCTCTAAATCAATGTCAAAAATCACACTTACATTTTTAAACATGACTTTGACGTGTGCATAGTGCAGATTATGGAAGGCGTGGTTCATAACCATTGAATAAACACTTCCCTGTGAAAGCCAATGCTTACAAGACATCCACTAGTTACAGTTGAGAAATGTCAGAAACCAGAACAGTTGCTTTGTAAAGTATTGACACACCATTTTAAATTGACCTTTTCTTATATGCAGTTGGCTTGTGCCATGCTCTATTGCAGATATTAATCAGCATTACTTACTGTAATGCCGCACCCTGTATTTATTTCACCAAAACAAATGGACAATCTCTAAAAATTAGATCTTTAACTGTGTATTGACTGTTGCTAGGCAGGGACAGAAACACTGACGTTTTCATACCATTCCCACTGAGGGTGTACATTGCTCAATTAAGGTTAATTAATCAATTTATCAGTATTGTTCATCATTGCCGACTTTCTTTTCACACCTCTTTTTTTTTGTTTGTTTGATTTTATTCAGGCATTAGCCCTTTACGACTCTGTCCTTTTTCCTCAGTCTCCCTTCATTTTTGTTTTCATAAATTATTTTTCAAAGTCCTACGCAAATAATCGGAAGAGACAGGCTGCGGTCCATGTATTGTTTGACTACCGTATTATATCAATTGGATATTTTTGATATTATTCTGCTGCCACAACAAAATGTGCCGTCTGACACACACCACTGTACACTGATGTACTGATGCAACCATATGCATGTTTCATATGGTTGTTGGCAAATAGAGCTTTAACACATGGCACTTAATATGTTATGCCACAAATAAGTCTTTTGAAATCATGACAATAAACCCATTGGTATTGCAATGTTGAATGTGTTACAATATATTGTGCAGCTCAGATTTCGGAGATTTAGCCATTGATACTCCAGAGAAAGTGTCAGTTACTGGTATTTTCTCCAGCTATGGAGGAGTATAATGATGAAGAGATGTCACTTCCCCCACCTGTCGCTGCTCATTGTTACCACAGAGTCAACTGAATCTGTTTGGAAATATTTTCAGTCACGAATAGAGCCATTAATGAAAATATTTTTTAGGGTAATGGTTGAAAGAAAAAAAGGAAAATAAAACTACAGTTGGAATGTCTCACTGAAAATTGGCTACAAGCATTGCACACAACACAGCAAATTATAATACGTGCAAAATTTGTGTTAGAAACATCAGCATCATAAAGGACTGTTCGGACAGAATATTTGGTATATTTAAAGTATAAATATATAAAATTGCACATTTGAAATGACCTAACTTGGTTCAAATCTGAATCATCGGATCACTTCTCAAAAAAATATCAAAAATTGTTGTTGACCAGAAGTTTGGTCAGATAATTTTGAGTAGTAAACATTTTTCTGTATGTATTTTTCTAGCAGCAACAGTCGACAGTATATTTTAGTTTATCACTTATCATGAGTGTCTCATTCCAGCCGATGCCAAGCTGTCACTTTAAATTGAAGGCTGATTTTCTGCTTTTAGTACCAACATATTCTACCGGACCTCAGATGTCTGCTCAACTAGGATACTTAACCAGGTTGTTTTGGACTGAGAGTATTTTCTGTCTTGCATCTTTGGCAGATAACATAACCTCTTTGAAATGACTTCCATGCCAGACCCTGAGGAGGAGTTCTGTGTTTGAACTCTGAGGTCATTTAGCCTTTTGAAACAACTTCTCAGTGTGCCGTCTATGTGGTTCCTTCCTTCCTGAAACTGTTGTCTACAAATAATCCAGTTAATGTTCTATTTAAGTCTTCATTTGCCTTTATTTGTTTCCTACTCTTGTTAGTTGCTTGGTCTAGCTGTAAGGGAAATCTAGGGGCTCCAACGTTTTAGCTGCTTAAGCTGCACAATGCACAACAAACCAAACTTAAGCTGACCTGGTGTTGCCTATATGGGACTACCTTCATCAGAGCCATTACTATTCTCATCAGTTTTTTTTACAGGCCTTTAATGGTTGCCTCCTTTAGGTGTGGCTGAACTGGCTGCTTGCAAAGTGTGAATCAGCTGTTTAAATGAGTCACAAGGGAAAGCAAAAGTGTCCCTAACTCATGCATGCATGAAATATATGTTACAAACTGAAGAGGTGTGTCATTATTAAAGCTCAATACAAATTACCACCATTAAAACATTGCTTACACAGTGATTCCTTTTACATATTTGAATCAGTTTTTATGTTCAGAACCTAGAAAAACGAGCCTTCATTTGGCAAACTTTAACTCAGGTTTCTCAAGACAGTTGGGCTAAAAGGCTGCGTTCACACTGACCAAAGGCAACCCAGTTCTTTGTATTTCTCACCTTCTGCATATGTATTAGGAAGGGTCTGTCAAACAGGTGTCAGCTGGAATGAGAGGAAAGCGCCGGGGAGCATGTCATGTCAGAAAGTGTAAATATAGAGCCTGACACAGCGGTAAATGTTCACACTCCCTTTTTGTTTTGTTTTTTCACTGACATTGTGTCTGAATCCATAAACATTAAAGCCAATACAAGCTTTAAAATAACTTTTAAATTGACTTCCAGCTGATCATGGGTGCCTGGTCAATTTTGCTACCAGGATCTTCTACTTTGAAATGCAGGTGTAGGCCTTTCAATGATAGACTGATATTTGGCCTGACTGTAGGAAATGAAGAGCAGAGGTGGAAGAAATAAACTGTAGAAAGTCACAGTTGTCTGTGTTTGGGGCAAAAGATAGAGGTTAACTTCAAAATGAGTTTTTATTTTGTATAATTCCTAATGTAGGAATTATACAAAAGGAGTACAAAATAGACTGTTCCTAAGGTAGATTTTATGTTACTCTTCATTGTATCCAAAATTATTAATGGAAAACTAAGTGGAAGGAAAAAGTGTGACAGAAAAAAAATGCATATTAGCAGAGATAATTGCCTCCTTAAGAGGATTATGTAAAGTGGGCTTTTTACCTGTGTTTCTGTAATTCTACAGACTCATTTCCTCCAAGCAACATCATAAAGCACAAATTAATGGAAGAGAAGCCAGAACAAAGAATACGTCCCAGTAGTCCGTTTTTGTAACTAACAGAATCATGAACATTAACTAGTTAGAATATATCACTCTCTGTGTAATGAATCCACATAAATGGGTTTTGTGGATTGAATTACTAAAATAATTCAGCTTTTCTATAACATTTTAATATCTTTAATAAAACCACCTTCCCATTTAAACCTTTTGTATCGTTCAGGTTTTAACTGTTTTGTTCATTTTGCTTCCAGGCTCAAAATAAGCAGAACGGGACTCTTGCTGCTGCTAAGGTGATTGACACAAAGACGGAAGATGAATTGGAGGATTACATGGTGGAGATTGACATTCTGGCCTCCTGCAACCACCACCACATTGTCAAACTGCTAGATGCTTTCTACTTTGAAGGCAAACTTTGGGTAAGTTTCATAGTTCCCTGAATGGTGATGCTGTTTTCCTTTTGGTGAATCTCCTAAATGGAGCCATTTTTTTTCTTTAAATGTAATGTAAAGAGCTTTAAGAGTCGTCCTCATTAGTTGAAATAGATTTTTATGCTTCCTCAACTGGAAAATGCAAATATATTTACATTTAAGGAACACTGGCAGTTTCTGACGTGCCTTTAAGATCAACATTATCATCCAGCTATTTCTTTGTGAGCTGTGCAGTTTGAATATGTGTGCTGTACATCTCATTCTGTGAGCACTAAGAGGTCCCAGAGCAATTACGTCCTGTCAGGTGGTGTCATGTGACTGCCCCTTGTGGACCAGCAACAGCTATAGGAAAATAATGGAATGGTTTTGGTGGCTGGAGAAAGTGCCTGTGAATAATTCAGAGATGCATGCAGGTCATGTCTCTGGAGGATGTCTCTTAAGCAGCATGATTAATTCCTAACTGCCTCTGCTTTGTCTGGGCCGATCAGTTAATGTATGATTTATTCCCCTGTTCGGCTGTGGGATTTAAGTTGGCAGATTTTAAGTTGTACTTATAGTAATGAAGTGAATGCTTAGTGAAAGTGAAATCTCCATGGCAGGATGGGTGTTACTAGGACTAATGCAAAATTGGTCTAACCATGTTCGTCCCATTGTTTGAATTCACAAATGGAGTGCAACGTTCAAGTTCAGTATTTATTTATTTATTTATTTATTTATTTATTTATTTATTTATTTATTTATTTATTTATTTATGTTAACCATCTGGTGCAAAAAGCTGCCAAGTATTGAAGCAAAGCTTAATGGAGTTGAAGTGGGAGCCAAGTTCATCAAATTAGCCCTGATTGAAGGTGTAAAGCTGTCTCTTCTTTTTGTACGCTCAGAGGGACATGAAAACCGGCAGTTTTATTATTATTCAACAGATCACACAAGAATAATTCAAATAATCAGCACGTCTAATAAGCTGTTTTTCCAGAAATACAAATTGTAACGACTTTTGCACCCTTTGCCATGACAACAAGCTGCAAATATAATTCATGTTTCTATGCTACAGCTGTCTTTTCAATTTGAGATTTCTAGTCAGGCATCTATGAGGGCCACCCTAGTGTCTTTTCCTTGGTGGTCTATTGATCCACGAGTCTGAATAGTTCCGACTTCAAATCTACAGAACAAAATCCTGAAGCCTCTTTGGTTTATTTATGTAAGTGAACAAACTGGAGTTGACTTTTCTTGTGCTTCCGGCTCAGTGTTGGTGCATGTCTTAGAGTTTCAGTCCAGGAGCCATTGAGAGATTTGCCTGGGCCTCACTGTGGAAACTGACACGTCAGTGACTGCTGGCACCAAGTCTTACTGCAGGTCTTTTAAAGGCCAGTGAGGGATTTTTGACCACCAGCCTTCTCAGGAATCTGGTGGCTGTTGTTGACAGTTCTGTTGCCGATGTTACTTCAGCAATAACCTGAGCTCTCTGCTTTCAGCTGCATCTCAAACAACATTCAGGGCCTTTTTGGGTATCATTTTCCTTGTTTGAGCAAAACAGCAATCTCCTCTGAACTTTTAGGACAGTTCTCTTGACTTGGCTTTTGTACAATTTTAATGCAAACTGAACAATACATAAATTTGATGATAATCCGAAATCTATTAAATAAGATCATTTATTTAATACAAATTATTTTTTACTTTGTAAAAATGCAAAAAAAATAATGCATTATTTATGCAATATATTCATTACTATTTTGCATTAAAATACTGCAAGATATACAACTCCAGCACCTCAATCAATCATGAGATTTTAGTTTCTAAACAGTGTGTTAGATTATTGCAACAGTTTGCTGTGGCAATGATCTCAGAATGTGTTGAAGTAGCAATAATTGAAGCTGCACATTTAACTAAGATAAAAAAAGAAGTAGAAAACATGTCTAGGTTAGGAGCTCACGGTGATCTGAGAGCACCTGATTGATTAGGCCCCTGGAATGTCATCACTGTCTAATCAATAAAGGCCTTGGGAGTTGAATGCCTCCTTGTATTATATTACCTTGTTTCTGATGGTCTTCCTTTTTTTCAGATTCTGATTGAGTTTTGTGCTGGCGGTGCGGTCGATGCCATCATGCTGGGTAAGACCTTCATCTGCTGAACAATGTAGGACAAAGTGTTTAACGGGATTTTTTTTTTTTTTCAACCATTCTGAAGTGGGAACTGCCAACTCTTTATTGCACAGTGGGAATTTTCTCTCTCCCCTCACTGTTATTATTGTAGCTCAAGTTTCATAGCCGTTCCAGCAAGGTGGCTCCTAAATTTTGTCTTGTTTTGAAACACTTTGCCTCTTTGTTTTTAATGACAAAGCTGAACTTTAACTCAATCGTTCGATATACATCCATTATAATCTGTGGTTTGACTTAGATCCATCTAGTCATGCATACAGGATGACATAAGGTTGTACTTTGTCTCCCGTCTGCCATGGAATACCATCGAGGAATTACATTTGATGTGAATCTGTGCAGATGGCCTAGTGTCGTTTTACTGAGTGTGCATGTTGTTGATCATCAGAACTCGAGAGACCCCTGACTGAGCCCCAGATTCGGGTGGTGTGTAAGCAGACGCTGGAGGCCTTGACGTACCTTCACGAGAACAAGGTCATCCACAGAGACCTGAAAGCTGGAAACATCCTCCTCTCCCTGGACGGAGAAGTAAAACTTGGTAAAATGCTTTGCAGCTTGTTTTGGTAAATGCAGTTGACATGACTGGACTAATGCACAGGCTTGCAAAAAGTATTCACATCCTTTGATCCTTTTTGAATTTTGTCATGTTGCAGCTACAAACTTCAATGCATTTTTGGGGGATTTTATGTGATAGGCTGACAGCAGGAGGTCTGCAGTTGTGAAGTAGAAGGACAAGAACTCTTGTTCTTAAAAGTTTTACGGATAAAGATTTGAAAAGTTTGGTGAAAAGTTGTATTTAGACCCCTTGAATCCCCAAATGAAATCTTTATTTAACTTTTTGTGTTGTATGCGGAATGAGATGACTCAAACTAGCACTGCACAATAAGCCTGAACACATCCTCCATATGGTGAAACATGGTAATGGCAGCATTATGATGAAAGGATGTTCAACCTACATGCTGATTGACACAAACAGTTTAGATCAGTTTATGTGTCAAAATGTCCCAGTGCAACTCTGGACTTAAATCTGATTGAAAATCTGTCACAGCTTGAAAATTACTGTGAATTCTCTTCATCCATTCAGACTGAGCCTTAAGAAATTTTGCAAACAAAATTGAGCAGAATCTTAAGTTTTTGTGCAAAGCTGGTTGAATCCAAACAAGCGGTCTACTTTTTGGACATTAAAAAAAAAGTAATACCATGAATAATTTTCCTTCAGCTTCAAAATTATTTATTTTGTCAATATCACATAAAATCCCAATAAAAGACGTTCAAGTGAATACTAATCATATGGGGGAAAAAAGTGCAAATTTTCATGTGGCGTGTGGCTCTGGATTCTTTCCCTGTGCATTTAATAGGTAACAATGAAAACCAAGTGATGCACTTCTCATGTATTGTTTATAAATCACAGATTTGCTGCAGCTGGTGATGCATCAAATCAGTTACATAATTTTCCACCAGTAAAGTATTCATGTAGCTGCCGTAGCGCACATAGCCGCTCTTTCCCTGATGATTCATGTTCTGTAGGCAGAGGGTCATGGTGTTAGCCTGGCAAACAATAATTATCAAGCTGGTCACCAGGACTTACTGATACAGCTTTCTTCTTACAAGACGTGTGAGAAAAAAGCTAGCTGATAGTTTATGACATTGGGAGGTTTTTGCAGAGCATGTTTGCATTAAGGCGGTTCAGATTTATGGCTGCTTCCTTTAGGTTTATTGAGTCAAATTTCAATTGAATTGATTTGAGAAAACACTTGTTAATTTCTACTTCCAGCTGATTTTGGTGTGTCGGCTAAAAATACCAACACATTACAGAGAAGAGATTCTTTCATCGGCACTCCATATTGGTGAGTCATGCTTTCTAAATATAGGGAGGCACTCCTTTCTTTACTCTGATTATTCTCTTAACTCCTGCTGTGCCATTGCATGTGAAGTTACAGAAAAATACTTTTCATCAGTTTAGAAGCACTTATATATCGGACATCATTTACTTTATCGCTTAGCCTTCCTGTTTTTCCACCTCCCTACTAAATTCACACATGCAACGTTTAACATTCTATTCCCTTATCAATTGAATAAAGCCTATAATTAGTGATTGACTGAATTTTTTTCAGGATGGCTCCGGAGGTTGTGATGTGTGAAACTTCCAAAGATCGTCCGTATGACTACAAGGCCGATATCTGGTCCCTGGGGGTGACCCTCATAGAGCTGGCACAGGTCGAGCCGCCCAACCATGAGATGAATCCCATGAGGGTGCTGCTGAAAATAGCCAAGTCTGAACCGCCCACTCTGATGCACCCTTCTCGCTGGTGAGGTTGTTTAGTCTTAATTAAAAGTAGAGGTGGCACTGGGATGCTTACAGATTGGAGTTAACAGGATATTCTTTGTATTTCCTTTTATGTCCAAAACGTATTATGAAAATCTGCAATATGATTTTAGTATTTTAATAGCAAGGAATTTAATGCTTCACCTATTTAACAGGTCGCCAGAATTCAACGACTTCTTGAGAAGATCGCTGGACAAAAATGTGGACAATAGGTGGAATTCAACACAGCTACTGCAGGTTGGCTTCCTGTTCAGCGTTACTTTCACACCTCTGATGTAAAGTTGGCATCACGCAGAGAAGGGTTAATTTTTGTGTTGACTTTCTGTTTTTTTCTCACCTTCTGGGCATCTAGCATCCTTTTGTGACCAGTGTGACTGACAGCAGACCTCTTAGAGAGCTAATAGCCGAAGCCAAAGCTGAGGTCACAGAAGAGCTCGAAGATAGCAAAGAAGAGGAAGAGGAAGAGGAACCTGATACTCCTGCAGTGGGTTATATTGTTTGTTGGCAGAATGTTCACAATTTGCAAGAGCACATGAATTGCAATCATAAAATGCAGTAGAAAAAAAATGAAGCAAAAAAAAAAAGGGGGAATTCTCTTTTAATTTGAGGTTGAACATGACACCTAAACAGGCTGTAAAGCAGGAAATTTGATTGAGAAAATGCAAAAAAATTCAGTTTAGAAAAATCTTGAATTTTGATAATATTTTATTTTGTAGGATAGAATATAAATATAATTTTTTTGGGGGCGGAGTCATTTTTATATAAATTTGATATTTATCTTTAGTTTGCTGCATCACAACATGAGCTTTGGTCCCTTTGAATTATTTTGGCCTTTTTAAAAAAAACAAAAACAATATCTTTTCACTTTAAATGAAATGTAATTTGAACAACAGCAATTATTGTTTAAAATTATTTTCTAGCAAAGGTAAAATTATTTTATTAGTTTAAAAGTAAATCACAACTATTTTAAAGCCATTTGTTTTTCTACCCATCAGGCAGTTCCTGGGCACAAAAGAGCACCATCAGATGTCAGCATGGCCAGTTCAGAGGAAGACAAAGTGCCACCGACTCCCTCCAACCTGGAATCTGTTACAGAGAAAACTGAAGCTGAGCCTGTGGAAGACCGGAGCAGTGATAAGCTCTCGGACGAAGGACTTGGAACAAGCGAAGTGGACAAGACAGAGGACGAGAAGCTCAATGAAGTTTCCGCCAGCAACGAGGACCTGACCCCTGCACCAACGGAGATGAGCAAAGACCTGATTTCACAGGATTCTGCAAAGGTTCAACTAGATGTTGATCAAACTGAAGAGATCTCTGGTGAAGCAGCAGTGTCAAAGCCAGATGAAGCTGAGGATTCCCAAAAACCTCCCTCAGAAGTTGAAGAAGCTGAGGAACCGAAGGAGACATCGGAGAAAATGGACGTGGAGGAGGAAACTACCCAAGACAAAATGAAGCTAGATGAAGATAAACAGCAGCCAGGTGAAGGCGGTGCTGCAGATTCAGTTGAATCACAAGAAATCCCTGAAGGTACAACAGCAGATGAAATAGCAGTGGGTGAGGAAGAAAGCAAAGATTTAAAGGAGGAGATCGCCGAACACATGAAGGTGACAGAAGACAAAATCAAAAACATCACCAATGAGACTTTTGAAAATGTTGATACTGATAATTCACAGTCAAATTTAATACACACAAAAATAAATGGAGACATGGACAGCAAGTCTAGTGTAGAGGAGTCTTCTACTGAGGCTGTTTTAGAAATCAAAAGCACAGAAAATCAATCAGAGGAGACAAAAGACAAAGTCCCCGAAGAGTCTGAGCCGCCAAAACAAGAAAATGAGAACGAAGTGGAGGAAGAGCTTCAGGAACAAGAGCCAAGTGAATCTAATCAAGTCAGCGACGACGTCAAAGCCACGTCAGAAGTTTCCGAAGTTATCCCTCAGTATGTCTCGGTTAAGGAAGATGGAGAAAAGGGTACTCAGGCAGATGAGGTCACCTCACAAGACGGCGTATCTGTACAGGAGAGTGAAACCGACTTAGAAAGCAGGATGGAGCACGGAAGCCCTGCTGTGATCAAGTCAGACGTGGAGAAGGACTCTGACTCAGGAAGCAGCTCTGCTGCCGATAGCAACAGCCTCGACCTTAATCTGTCCATCTCCAGCTTCCTGTCCAAGAGCAAAGAAGGAGGCTCTATATCTATGCAGGTAAAGCTAAACGCTCCTCAGCCCCTGTTGCCAAGCAATTATTTGGCTTGATGTAAATCCACCTGAATTATTTTTGGTAGGAGTCAAAACGTCAGAAGAAGACTCTGAAGAAGACCCGGAAGTTCTTGGTAGATGGTGTGGAGGTCAGCGTGACAACGTCAAAGATAGTGACGGATAACGACGCCAAAAGTGAGGAGATGAGGTTCCTGAGGTACGGCCCGACACACTGTCCAGTCCAAAATTAGGACGTGACCCGTTTAACGTCCCCGCCTGCCTTAAATAGCTCTCATTCATTTTGCAACTCCCACAACGTTTTACAAATGCCAGATGGGTTATCTGCCATGATTCAAGCTGCGTTATGGCACATTCATCTCTAATTTTGCATTTTAAAGATAAAACACCTTGGCTGTATAAGGTCTGACTGTTTAGTATCTTTTCCTGTAAAAGTTTTACATTTTGTCACAAATAATGCAAAATCGAAAGTATTATTTCAGTCTGGATTTATAAGATAAAGCTAAACAAAGTACCGTATTTTCCACATTATAAGGCGCAACTAAAAACCTTCAATTTCCTCAAAAGCCGACAGTGCGCCTTATAGTCGAGTGCGCCTTATATATGGACCAATATTGCGCCACAACAGGTCCAGCAACTACGGTAAGCAGCTGCCGACTTCCTTTTCCCCCGTAGAAGAAGAAGCGCGCGGTGTATGCTGGGATAGTTGTCAGAACGCTGGTTTGTTAATAAAGTTTGACTCACCTATCCATAGACATGAATACCGACCGTCTAGAATCAGGTTGTCTGAAGCTCATTTAGCACCACGTTCTCCACAAACATGCTGTGTGTGAACGGAGAAGAGTCACCATCGCCCGGCCACGCCCCGGCGCAGTCGCGGAAGCCTCTCCTCGCCGACCGGAGTCATTCTTTATGTCAACAAAGTGGCTTTAGATATTCATCCGGGGTTCTTCAACTAGGGTTACCAAGGGACCAGCCTCTATACATTTAAAGCCGGGTCTCAGGGAGCCAGGGAAGAGAGACAGAGACTGCAGCGGCAGCGTGTCGGTTGGTCTGTGTTACCCAGAAAGCAGTTGGGCACAATATTGTAACACCAACACCGTGAGAGAAACGATAACTGGGGGAGATTACTATAAAGTACTAGGGGACCAGTGCTTTATTATTATACATTCACATTTGTAGAGAACGAACAAATTGTGTCCCATATAGGTTCAATACGGGACGGTGGCAACCGTAGCGTCCATTCTATGCGCCTTATAATGCGTTGTGTCTTATATATGAAAAAAGTTTTAAAATAGGCCATTCATTGAAGGTGCGCCTTATAATCCGGTGCGCCTTATAGTGC
>CAEGAF010112915.1:0-14841 GCA_903067075.1 Micropoecilia bifurca
GTCATGCTAATCCGGTGAGTGTTTGTAGCTGCGCTGCTTTACCTGCTGTCTGATCCTCCATGTCTTTTTACTGCAATTAGCCTCGATGTAGCCAAACTCCGTCATTGTTTTTATGTCATATTAGCTTCGTTGTGTTGATGCATTTTTACCTGCTTCTATTTTCCTCCGCAACACGCAAACGTCCCCATTTACTCAGTGCGTTATAGTTGCACATCGCTTAGGATTTGTTGCTGCACGTTTGCGCAGTGAAGGAAAAACTAGACAAGCTGGACAGACAGGCTGGGAAATGAGATGCAGGTGATCGGTAATGGAGCCAATGATCGGCCGATCCCGATCATCACCAATTTCACGGAAATCGGCCGATTATGATCGGTTTCAGATCGATCGGTACACCTCTAGTATTTTCATATCTTTTAATGGAAACTTGGGGAACTACTCTCAACGAGAAGATATTAGGATGTTGGATATCTCATGGTACAGATTTAAATTTCCTTACTGAGGGGTATAAGTTTTTTTTTTATTGTTATTTTGACTTCCACACAATCAGACTGTGATCTGAGCTGTTTGCCAGATTTAATTCCTGAGAAACTTGAAGGCTGTTATCTCTGTTTGAAGGTTTGCCACTATCAGGAAGTATACCAATGATTCAATTGAAAAGAACACCATATTTATATTTAGTATTTACTGTAGAAGTAACGGACTCTTTTTCCTTTTACAGCAGAATTCAGTTTTTATGCTGAAAAGGCTTACTCGTCAGTGTACCTTTATTGTATTTGAGTAATGAAAGGTCCTGGGGCTGCAAGATATGTAAAACATACTTAAATAATGTTTTAAGTTGCTGAAACAGATACTGTTGCTGAAAGTTCAGATAGTGATTCACCACATTTCTTCACTACCTTCTGATGTTCAACCATGATTTGAGCTTTTCTGCTCTGCCACTAAGAGAAGTCTGTCCAACTCTGCACGTATGGCTCTTGGAACATATCCTACCAAATATTTCTAATAAATGTTTTGTATTGCAATATTGCATGTAGTGTCTCTTACAAGTTGAGCCACTTGGCCACTTATTTCCTTCCTGTTTGAAAGACTAAACGAATAATTTAAAAAAAATCCTGGAAAGTGGCATTCCCACGGTTTATGGCGTGGTGTTATAAATGTGTGATGAAGACCCTCACCACTTATCACACCCCTAAAATTACTGCCTTGATAACACATGTTTGCAAATGCCTGCAAATTTCACTAAAATGTTAAGTTCCCTCTGTATTAAGATAAGTACAGATGTACGTGAGGAAATGTTTTCAGTTTTATGCCTCCCACACTCGAGGCTTCACACTTTGAGCTGAGCTTTAATATGTAACATTTTGAATCTAGAGAAATGGGTACATCTGTTTGAATGATATTTCTTATAACAGCTAAGAGCTTTGTTGTAAATGCTAAGAACAAACATTAAAATGGGTGTAATCCTAAATGTCATCACTAAGACCCTCCTCTTGCCTCAGATATTTTTTTGACAGTTGTGTAGATGGCACTAAGATCACAGGGAGTAGGTGGAGTTTAATTTTTTACTTTCATCTATGATGTTGTACTGCTATGACATAGTGATATAAAAATTTTTTTAAATTATTAAGTTACATGCTGCAACTCTAACACAAAATTAGTTGGCATTTAAGCTGCAGGATCTGAGTCTCAAAAATTGTAAGCAAAAATATTAGATGTTATCCAAACAGAATGTAGAAATGATTAAAACAAACTTATCTCTTTTTTTAATGTACACTTTTCAGGGTATCTTTTAAGAAGAATTGAGTAGGATCATTGATTTTTGCCTGTTCACTTGGCAAAAGCTGTTTTTTGTGCTTGAGTAAAGAAAATCAATTGGTGTTTGAGTTATGACAGGCTGACATTTTCATCACTTCTAACCTGCAAGCTGAAAGGATTGGAACTTTGAGAACAACTTTAAACCATCTACCATAAAAGCTTTCAATTAGGCTCTGCTCACTGTGCACAAAACATCCCACTGAATGCATTATTACTTTTAAATTGTCATGAATCTCTTTATGAAGTCGATTTTTGTGAAAGAGGCGCACACATGTTGCTGCTTTTGTGTTTCTTCAAGAACTAATCAGTGTTTCTGACATTCTGATGAATTTAATTTCTGGCCTTTTTTAATTTATACAGAGATCTCTGCAAATTGCTTCCCATGAGATGAAGTTGTGCTTGTTTGTAGCTGGATGCTGTTCAGGCACAGGCAGAAATGATCTAAAGGTACTTTGAAGACGGAGCTCACTAATCCAAAACGGTTCTTATTTTACTCTGTTTTAGAAATTTATTTTTATGGCGCCTTACTGGTTAATTGATGCTTTCTGTGGTAAATGTGGTGGTGGGGGCAGGAGAAAATTGTACATCCACATGTCGCATGGAAGTTAAATTACAATTGCATTATTTTGAGGCTCACAAAGGTTACTTCATGGCTGATTTGCAGGTATTCTTTCAACAGATGTTTTTGACTTTTTGACAAATCACTGAAATGTTACATTGGCACATGAGTTTACTGTACAAGAGCTTTGCGTACACCTAATGTTTTGCAGTATTGCACAAAATTTAAAATTTAAATGTACCATTGCAGGGTTTCCCCCAGAAAAGTTAAATGCAGTGGCGGGGAGGGCAGTCCACCAGCGGCCCTCTGGATATTGTTAGAAAATGTAAAAATTGACAGGAGACTTGAAACTAGGACTAGGTAATTATGTGGTATTGGAACATGTTATTGATAACTATTAAACACCAACCATTTAAGGCAAACATAAAAAATTGCTGGTAAAATAAATGCCAATTAGTAATCATGTAATGGCAGTCGCATTTAAAAGTAAAAGAAATGTAACCTAATATTAACAATGAGTAAGCATATTGATATGCTTAAATATTGTAAGGTACAAAATTCAAGTGTTTGAAGTTTTCTTGTGATTTTCTAAATCTTTCTGTCCGGTCAGGTTCTGGTTTGCTGGTTGTGATTGGTTCTTTACTCGAGCGAACGGCAGTATTTGGATGAAAGACCCGTCTGACTGATGGTGTGGTTTATGTACATAAGCTTTATGTAGTTGAAAGCGCAGGCGTAGCAAAGTACATGCCTGACCTCTTACTAGACAAACATGGCAGAAATATAATGCCACACATTCTTTCTTTACAATGATGTATGCGCTTGCATCAGTCTCACTGTTCACTCAACAGAAACCTCTAAGAGCATTTAGCCTTCATAGATGCATTTTGAAGCTTGTGTTGAGTGTGAGCTGAGCAAGCATTTAGCCTGTTATACTTGCTGTGTATGTGGGTACAGTACTCTGAAAAACCGGTAGTCATAGAAGGATCATATAAATACTGCTACAGGCGAACCTGTTCTGCAAGAGCACCGTAAGTAAAGTCTGCCAGTCCCGCATGCTTATAATTTACTGGGGGAAACATTTAGTTGCTTTTATTTAAAACAGAAAAGCAACCGCTATCACTACTGCTGATAAAATAAAGCCGTTTTTGAACTGCAAGGAACTGAACGGAATGACACGCTTTGGTCCGGTTCCCCCCGTACTGCAGCTCTGTTGTTTGCATATAACTGAGGGCGAAATCAAAGCTGTACCTGACATCATTATTTTTGAAACTAAACAATGGTTTCGAAGCAGCGGCCGAAGTCTTTTCCTCAGAGATGCGCCGGAAAACTTTCTCATTCCTTATTGACCGATCTAGTTTGTTCTGTACTTGTTCATCAGGGAGTAAGCAGAGGAAAAAAAAAAACCTTGTCATAGGACCAGATAACAGCAGAATATTGAGAGGAATTCATCGCAAGTTAAAAATAATAATAAAAGTATTAAAAAGAGCACTCTTTACAAAATACAGTAAGAACAGTTTAGAGCCAGGTAGACCTGATCAACGGGTGACTCTAAACCAATCAGCTGCTGATTCTAAGCAGAACCGCTTTGCCGGCCCGATTGGAACCACAGCTCTTGTGGTTCCAAGGAGCCGGGTGGAACCGGATCGGAAGTTCTAATGCAAACACGGTCGGCCCTACTTTGAACCTGTTCCGTGCCGTTCCATTCCTTGCAGTGCGAAAACGGCTCATAATTACTTATTACATCACATTTTCTGAGGCATAAACTTGAGGCAGACTAAAAGCTCACCAAGCTTATTGGTTTCCACTAGAGCAGCTTTTTGTACCTTTTTGTCAATACGCTGTTTGAGTAAAATAAGAATTAAGAGGTTATTCTGGTTATCTACTTCAGTACAGCATGCAGTCATCTGTAAGACATGTTCTTAGCTTTCAAACCATAAATTTAAAATGGCATTACCTTAATTGGTGATTGGTACTCCGCTTTCCTCACAATTGTTGCTGTTTTATCAGTGGTTATTCAGTTTTCTGAATGTCTGCAAATTAGAGGTATATATTGATAAAATGTGCAGATGTTGAAATGTTTGTCAAATCACTATTGGATTAGTGTTTTTTTAATCTGATTCAGTATGCTTTTTGTAGAAAGCTGATCACTTGCCTTTTGTCCATGCTGTTGAGATCAGATTTTTCTTAGCTCAAAGCTTTTGACGTCTTAAGGCAGGCGTCTTGCATAACTTCTGATTGACTTAAACATCTTGTTTTTTTCCTTATTGAAGTGAATGTGCATGGACCTCCTGTAATAAAAATGGCCTTCTCAATCAACCTCCCTACAATAATCTGTTTTTTTTTTTTTTGGTTGTTTTTTTTACCCTTGTTGTTCTAACGTGACATACTTTTTGTGTCCACATTTTCAGACGACAACTCCAAACTAACATGGCAGTCAGACTGTGCGATGTGGCTTCTCTGCTTAGAAGTGGTTCGTGGGCGCCTGAGCCTTGGACTGGGGTCTGTGGCCATTTTCACATCTTGAAATTATTTGGCCAGAAGGCCATTTTTGTTCTCTGCTCAGGCCATACCAATGATGTTAGCATTGTTGTATTCTGATGTTCAAACCAAAGTATTTTTGCTTAAATTTGGGGGAAAATTGCTCACTGTTGGGGTTGAAACTTCCTTAATGGTCAATGTTTTGAATTGGTATGGTCTCTTTTAAAATTATATTTGTATGTTTGATGTCTAAAGAGATTTTTTTTTTTTTTTTGGCATGTCTATGCAGATCAACTTTCTGCACATGGTGAATTTGTTAATAAAGGATGACTCTTCAAACATGTTGCTGCCTGTCTCACTGATCACGCAAGAGCTTTTTGTCCGCTAGTAGTAATTCAATGTTGCTTGTGGCTATATTTATTTAATTGTGTTGAGTAGTCATATTTTTCTGTATAACATTCAATTTTTATATAAGACAACGTAACATAAGGGCCTTGAAAAGTTTTGTTTTTTAACCAGTAACATCAAATCTCTCGTTCCTATGAAATTGTCAAGATCCTTCTTTTTTAACTATGCAATTGTTCTGTAGTGAATGTCGCACTTTTTAAAAATATAATGCACGAAAGTCATTCCGACATGTAAATTTGGTCAATACCAATCAGCCAATAGTTGTTTTACTTCAACAAATCAATATCTTGACGTGTGAAGAGCTTCCTTTCTTAACTGCATATTTGTTCTTTTGTTACCAATATCAATGACAGTATTATTTATATAATTTTCCTTCTCTCTTTAGCAGGTAATTGCAACCATGGAAACACAGCTGTCCAATGGGCCAACATGCAACAACACAAGCAATGGTCCCTCAACAATTTCAAACAACTGCTCCTCACCAGTAGAGTCAGGGAGCATAGAGGACAGTAAAACTAACTTGATAGTCAACTATCTGCCTCAGAACATGACCCAGGAGGAGCTGAAGAGTTTGTTTGGAAGTATTGGAGAAATCGAATCCTGCAAACTGGTTCGAGACAAAATAACAGGTAATGTCTGTTTTCTAGTGCTGGCTTGTTTTATTATATCTGCTGGTGAGCTTTACTGTGTATTTTTATGCATTTGGGACATTTAAAGAGGACCAATTATGCAAAATTCACATTTTGCACATTTTGTACTTCTATTTAGATCTCTGTATTAAAACAGCTAAAGCACTAAAGCAGGGGTGTCAATTTCCAGTCCTCAAGGGCCGCTGTCCTGCAACTTTTAGATGTGCCTCTGCTGCACCACACCTGAACAGAATAATTAGGTCATTAGCAAGGCTCTGATGAACTGATCTATACAAGGAGGAAGTAATTAAGCCATTTCATTCCAGTGTTTTGTACATGTGGCACATCTAAAAACTGCAGGACAGCGGCCCTTGAGGACTGGAGTTTGACACCCCTGCACTAAAGAGAGTCTTTAGTGTCTGGACAAGGAGCTCTTTCAAAAATCACTCGATTAAGTCACAATTGACCGCCACTATGCCATAGCCTAGTAACTTCAGCTGAGACCAGCCACTCACCTGGCAACCCAAGGAGAGCTTGAGTACGTTTGGTCAGCCGGTTTTACTTTCTTTCTTGATAGTTGAGGAAATCTTAACTTAGGGGTGCCCAAAGTCAGTCCTCGAGGGACGGCATTCTGCATGTTTTAGTTTTCTCCCTGGTGGTAGCAACAACCTCCTCAGCAAGTCAATGTTCTCCTTAGACCTTCTAATGAGCCGTCATTTGATGCAGGTGTGTTAAACCAGGGAGAGAACAAAAACATGCAGGACGCTGGCCCTCGGGGACCGACTTTGGACACCCTTGGCTTAACTACTTCTGTTTTTGGTTCCAATTCAGGGTCAAAGATGTACAGTTGTATAACATGACATAAAACATTTGGGTGGTGTGGCCAGCAGCAGCTTATTTGGATTTAAAGTGGCAAAAGGCCCCAAGACAGCTTGTTTTGAAAAGAGCTCAAAATAGGCAGAACAAAATAGGCATTTTGTTCTGGACTGAACTGTAAACTGAACTCTTATCCAGTAATGATTTTGTGCAGGAATTGTAATGAGCACAATTCATTACAATACTTCCTGGAACTTAACCTAGCCTGTTCAAGGAAGAATAATGGTTCCCCTTTAATCTTACTGGATCTTATCTTTTGCTTACACTAGGAATATTTTCTACTTAAGCTGCAGATTTTCATTTATTTTTTATCAAATTTGTTGTAATCAATTTTTCAAATTTTATAAAAATTGGAAGTGATGTCTGTTTTGAATTGATTCAATTTGCTTTTAACACCTGACAAAACTAAGGTGCCATTGATGTGAGCAGGCTGATCGCTGAGGCCGTGTGTTTTACCTGCTGGTTGTTTTGGTCAAGGTTACCATGACCTTCCTCTCAGAATTATATCAAATGTTCAAGCAAACCTGCCTTTTGGAAGTGTCTGCCGTTTTTCATTTTGTGTTGACAATCGATCTGTACGGGTATCTTTCCTTTATTACAAGGCTAAAGGACAGATGGCCCTCTGCTCAATGAGATGATAGATTATCTGTATTTTGACCTCAATAATAGAAATGTACATCAAATTAATAAGGAAGATGTGTGTCCAGCTGGAGCTTGCGTTTTGGAAGTAATTCATACATGTTTTTTGTTTCATATGGCTGCTGATGTTTTCAGAGCTGTTTGAGGGTTGCTGCTATCCTTAAGACTGGTTACTGATGCAGCAAAAATAGTTTTTTTATACAATGCAAAGCTGATTGTAAATGCAATAAAAGTGGCATTTTTTTTAAAGGTCAAATGGAATTTCCAAGTGTGTAGTGATAAATTCACTGTTTAAAAGAAGGAAAAAGCTGCATTAATTTATTCTGCCTTTGAAATATTGATCAGTTAAATCTTACATTTTTATACATATTTTTCATACATGGAGTATATGAAGTATGAGTATACGCCAAAACACCTTTTGGAGTATACTGTGTAGTATCTTGTTCGTTATAGAGCTGACGTTTTGTTCGTCAGATTCAGAAGTTTGTGCTCAAGAGGTTTTGACCAAAAACATTTTCTAAGTGGCCACATATGTCTCTTAAGGTTCACTAGTTGTCTTTTCTTGTTGTAAATCATCGCCTAGATTGTTGGAGTACCTGGAATAAGTTATACCTGGAATATCTTGTGCTTGTCAAAACTTTTTTTTGGAAGATATGTTGATGCCTTTAGTTTTGTCTGTACTTTATTTTTCTTTGTACCTTTAACTTCTCTGTAAACTGTAGAATTACACTTTCATTTGAAAGTTGCTTACACACGTCTAAGGAGCCTGGATGTTAACTTTGAGCTAGATTTAACACTGGCATCAAAGTAATTTTTTTTCACCTGGGAAACACTTGACTTGTTGGATTTATATTTTGAATTTAAAGGTGTAAACGGGTGGTATCGCACAACACAAACAATCCTCAATGGTCTTTGCTTTATCTTTGCTGCTAGGCCACCCTCAAAGATTTTGGTGCAGGAATTTCTGTTGCTGTTGAATGTTTTGTGATTTTGAATTAATGGCCAGACTAACCCAACACTATATGTTTACCAACACGTGCCATTTTTTTTTTTAATTCGCTTTTTTTTTTTTTACTTCAAGACTTGAATTGACTTGGGAATAATTAGCAGCTTCATATTATTCAAAACCTCAAAGTGAAATTTCTCTGGATTGGTCCTCTGGTTTTAGCTCTACTTAAAAACCCTCTATCCCTTCCAGACTGTTGCTTTTGTGTCTCTCCCTTGGCTCTGTGGCAACGGCTTTAAGCCAGCCTACATCTGTGTACGGGTGCTACATCAGATGTTTAGTAATCACCAGAGATGTGTGCTTTCTCTTTAAATGTTCATACTTTGGCTGCTGCTGCAGAAATGGCTCAGTCATTTTGTAAATTTTTTTCTCCTACTGTTTGTAACGGTAACATTTTACTCAAATCTGGGTGTTGTTTGAAAGATTATCTTAGCAAGTCTTCTCTTTACTTTAACGACAGCTAAAAATTGGTAAATGGTTTGTTTTAATGCCTCTTGGTTATAAAAAGATTCTAAGGGTGTTTATTTCCCGAAACAAATCTGTTCAGTAAAGGCTTAACGTGCACATTACAACATGCCCTGCAGGTTTTAGTGAAAGTGTCATTTTACTTGCTCATTTGAAAGGCTTGATGCGTTTCTTTTGGCTATATTGAATCCAGCCTTGCAAGGTGAAATTAAGTTCATGAACTTGATTACAGGAATGAAATAAAGTATGAATGAGATGCTTAAAGCAACTTGATACATTAAGATTAGTTTCCCGTTTAATAGTGTCTGAGGTAAGCTTTTTAATTGTAACATAAGTTGTATGTCTATTTTGTATTTTTCATTTTTAATAAGAAGCCAAAACTTAGACTTTCTGCAATTTTAGCACAATTTCACACGAAGTAAAATAAAAATGTGTTTTGAAACTAGAAAAAAAAGTATCGGGCTGAAACTGGTACAAATTTTAATATGGGAAACTTGTAGCATCTCTGAGTAACATAAACAAACTGAAGGTATATTATTTCTTAATAGAAAACATGATGGTAGAGTTTTTTGTTGAAGTAGCTGCAGTTATGAGTTTGTTCTCTTTGGAGGGTTTTGAGTTTGTTGCTGATAGAAGCTGTTTTTTGTTTGTTTGTTTGTTTTCTGCTTCCATTCTTGCATTGGTGAGGTTATCTAGTTTATGAGGGTGTTGCAACTTTCCCTAATTTCAATTTGGTCTTTCAAGGTATTTCTTAGTGATGCACCATTTTCATCACACCTTGCTGATTACAATTGGTAAGTTGATCTAGTAAGGCAAGTAGGTAGTTGAAGGGTTGAGAATGCTTTTTTTTATACTATAAACATGTCAATACTTGTGTTTAAATCAGCTTGCGCTGCTCTCTGTATGAGAAGAATGTAGCAGCAGGGGCAAGATGTAGACCAACAAACTACAACATGCAGCTGTGAAGCAAGGGTTTAAGTTTTCCAATTGCATTCATGCCCATAAATCATATTTGAGAGATGTCACTTCCTCCCTTTGGTTTAATTTTTCTCTCTTGTTGATTGAGTAGACTGACTGTATCCCAGCATCATTAAGGTTTGCTGGCAGGCAGACAGACCACAGTGTCCATGTTTGGTTCTCAACAAAGTTTCATTCTGGAATCAAGCTGCTCATGGTAGCAGCATGTTGGACTTACTGTTTTCGTAGTTCTGATTTGTTCGACGTTTGGACAGTTATTCCCTTTTTGTTCTGAATGTTCAATTGGAAGGATTTATTTTTTAATTTCACACTAAGGCTAGGTGGGTTAAAAATTATATGTATATGTTTTATAAATCCAAAATTTAATTAGTTTTTCTCCTCCCTTCTCTTTTCCTTCCATTGAGACAATTGAAGAGAGAATTTTCTGAGTCAGGAGCATATCCCTGACTCGAACTCTCTGTGATGCTTTCAACCTATATTAACAGACAACGATTGAAAGAAGAGTGCTTGCCGGGGAGCTGTGGCGGCGCAGGGGTTGGGCACGGCTTGCGTGTGGCTGGTCTTCAACGCAGCTGTCGCGGGTTCAATTCCGGACCTGTGATCTTTGCTGCATGTCTTCCCCCTTCTTTATTAGCCACTTTTCTGTCAATTCACTATCAAATAAAGGCCACTAGAGACGATAAAACCATAAAAAAGGGAAAGAAAGAGTGCTTGCCAACAACTAAGATTATCCAGAACATTCTGGTGATGTTTCCACTGCCTTGAAATTAAGCTGTTGGCACATCAATGACTGTCATGAGATTGTCTTTTAGCAACAGTCTTCAGTCAGGCCTCTTCAAATTTGCTGCTAGACTCCCTGGTACCAGAGATCAGTCTTGCTCACAGATACTTTGATGACATGAGTTACAACAATTATGTCCTTTGAGATGAGTATTTTTTAAATTGAACTTAGATTAGACTTCACGCATAAAGTGGAGTGCACTATCTGAGGAAGCAAACCCTGGTCCAGCTTAAATGGAGCAAATAATCTGTTATGAAGACCCTTAAAGATATAAAGAAGGTGACTGGGAACATGTCCCAGAGGTGTACCTGCAGTGTAGACAGGGTTGTTCCTGTACTAGCAGGTGACCATAATGTTGGTTGCTGTGATGATGCATCCTGTGATCCTTGATTATATTCTAAAATAAGTGGGAGTAATCCATCATTGAGGGTGAAGCATTTTTGACTGTATTTATGCATTCCGTTCAGGTTTGTAATTTGGGTAATGACCGTTCAAGCAAACAACCACATTTCTTTGTAGCTGAATTGGTGATCTGCTGCCTGACGAAGGCTGCAGTTAAAGTATCTTGAGGATAGTTGGACTTTTTGTGCATTGATTATTCACTTGATGTGCATTTGTAGACTTAGCTCATTGGCACATTAACAAAAAAAAAGCTGTAAATATTTCAGGTACATCAACTTATTTGTTATAGATATGCCATTTTTTATTTTTTTGCAAAAGTTGCAGCAATAATTTTGTAGTTTGACTTAAGAAGAGATTAAAAGCTTCTACTTAAAAGTTTTACACTCATGGCAAAATTTTCAGGCTGCTTCTAAAGTCTGTCTTGAAATTGTTTATTTTCACTAGTTTAACAGTATGAGCTGGTTTGTTAATCTACTGTAAAGACTGCAATATAATTTTATGTTATTGGTTTTATGTGTAATTGTTTTTGAGTACATGATTTGGATTTTAAAAACTATTATTTTGTCTTTATTTGTGGGAAGTTATTGAATATCTCCAAACTACGGCTCTCCATGTTAGGTTACTTCTGCGTTGAATGAATTTAGGGTTAAACATTTTGCTTGGTAGAAAGAATGGTTGTGTTTTTTCAGGAGAAACTTTTATAATAGAAAAACTCACAAAGGGTAAAAGTTCTCAGCCTGGTAGAATGGGAACATCTGGTGAGTGGAAAATCCTGTGGAGGTTCAACAATCACATTTTAATAGTCCTTATCTTCTAAAACAGGGATCCAAGATTTTTTGTTTTGTATTTTGAAAACTGATGCCAATGGGCAACGCTGAGTTGATCACAAAATACACTCCCACTCAGTTTGACTTGCCCAAAACCATGCAGTTAGTGCACTAAGAACCTGTGGAAGATGTCTTATATTTGCTTGGCTCTGGAAAGGACTTTCACTGCCAGACACATCTCCAAATGTCTTGTTGTTGATACGATTTGGGAGAAGTAGGTGGGCGAGGAGGTCTATTGTTTCTGTGTCAGACTGTGCACAGCACCCTGGTGTGCTTTCTCTCCTTTTTTTTCCCCTCCTGCGGTTGCAAACTTAACAAAGGACCCAGGAGGGAGTCTGTCAGTTGCAGAGTAATCAAATGTCAGCTTAAGGTCCAGATCCATTAAGGAATCTTGGCTCGAGAAATGTTATCATTCTGAAAGCTTAAAAGAAAAAAGTTCACATGAAAACATAAATGTCTTAGGAGTAGCTTGTCTGTGGAGTGATTTCATGGTATAGCAGAATGGATGAGTGAGCAGGTATTAACCACTCTCTGGGATTGAAAGTACAATACAGCTGTGCGACGTTAACCATTGACTCAAGTTTTGTTTCCACTTTGCTTGTGGTGTCTATTTAGGAGTGCAGTTTTTATGTCCCGCTGTTAGCACAGGCAAATTTACAAAACATTCTCTTTGTAAGTCGTTATTGATCAACAACTTTAAGCATGCCTTTCATTTAAAAGCACGTGAAATAAAACGAGGCAGTTGGGAACAACGTTCCAAAAGGGTACCGTCGGATATGAAACACAGGACTCTGGAACAGTTCTGTTCATTACAATGCTATCGAGATCTGATGGACACGAACCCCAAAGTATCTGTTGTAGGAGTTTCTCCAAGAGGTTGTAGCATTTATAAGATAAAGTGTTTACATTTATAAACCAGACATCAATTAAAATTAGTGTCTTACCTGGAAAAACCTTAGGCTGATTAAACCCCTCAAGTTGCTTTGATAATGAGACTACAGTCTTGTTGCTAAAGCTGCCGTTTGCTCTTTTTTTTATTCCTAAACCACAGCATTGGCTTGCTCCAGTCTTGAGCTTCAGATATTTCATTACATTTTTATGACAAAGGTGTTTTGAGCTGAGGCGACGGCGCTGCGAGTAGAAATGTCCTTTTTGCCATTTTATGCAGGAAATGTAGGTCAAATTACTGAAAGCAGAGGTTCTTAAAAGAAAACTAGGAGTGCCCACTCCTTTTTTATGATTTCCAAACAACTAATTTTCCATTTACAGAAATGGACAGTTGTGCTCAGGTGCTTACATATTCTAGATCAGGTGTGTTGATCACCAGCTTTTACGGGCTGTTGTCTGCTGTCGCATCCCTGGCTTTCCAGCCCTGAGTTTATTGGATAATTGCCTCATCATTCAGTCAAGTTCTCCAGAGTCCTGTTGTTGCACTAAATATTCGATTCAGGTGTGCTGACGTAGAAACAAATGCAAGTTGCAGATTTCTGGCCTTGAAGACTAAAATCCTGCGCATCTGTGCAACAGCATCTAAATAATTGTATCCTGGAATCTGTTGGAAAGATGTGTGGCTTTGAAACCTTCTGGTCAGAAAAGTTCATTTTACAACTATTGGAAAAACGGAAAGACTGTTATTTCTGGTTGCAAAGTAAAAATGTTCCGTTTTTGTCAACTTTCCTAGTCCAATAGCTGCTGGAATTTTAGATAATGCAAAAATATTGTGGACACTGACATTTTCCCCTCTGATATTTAAAAAGTTGATCCCTTAGTTCTTGGCATGCAGGGTAATAGTTGATGGGTTAAAAAATGAAACTGGAGAACTTCAGTGCTGTTGGAGTAATTTCAGATTTAAAGTTGCACAATAGTCTATCATTGTGTTCAATATTCAGAGTGCAACAGGCTGTCTGGAGTACAATAATTGTTTGCTAATGTATTCAAAGATTTATGAACTTGCATTCTCATGGTAGCAGGAACAAGTGACATTCCCCAAAATGGGAAAGCTGATAGAGTGATGGACACAGATGAGAAATGAAGGAAAGAAGAAATCTCATGGTTATTTCAATATTTGTAAATGGTGTTGCCGTTGCAAGATTTAAAAAAATATATATTGGGCACCTCTAGTTTGTACATAGTTGGTTCGGATTTATTGTGCAGTTTGAGATGAGCTGAATAAATTGAAATTTTTTTGTCATGGATTGTAACTTAAAACTTTTGTTGTAGAGCATATTTTAGATTTCCACCATGTGTTTTTCAAGCAGGTCCTTTAAAAATTGACTTCTGACCTGAATAACTGTATAATCTGACAAAGATAACACTGTTCTCTGCAACTTACCTCAGTCTGTTGGCTTCCGTAAAATGGCATTCGATCTTTTTCCACAATTGCATTCGCCCATGACTCATAAGTCATTGTATCCACATTATGTTGAAATGTCAGTCTTTGTACTGGCTCTTTATTTTTCTTTTCTTCTTACCCAGTTTTTACACTTTGAGTCTGAAAAGTTTTATTTTTGTGTTTTGCAGGGCAGAGCCTAGGTTATGGATTTGTCAATTATGTGGATCCTAAAGATGCAGAAAAGGCCATCAATACCTTAAATGGCTTGAGACTTCAGACTAAAACAATCAAGGTAAGTTATGAAGGTATAAAAGAACTCCTCCAGTATGTGCTGCTGAGTTGAGCAGAGGCATTATAATGCTGGAGCAATGTGGGGCGATAAGGGAGCCTATTGTTAATCTGGGCACAGACGGCTTTGCTTGGGCCTCAAGTAGAGCAGAACTGTTTCTATGGTTGCATGTGAACTAGCTCTGCTGTATGCCTTTACAGGGAGGCAGCTGCCATTAGCATTCATCATACAACATGGCACTCAACACGCTTGTTGGGGGGGGGAATCATTTGCTCCATGTAGTTTTGTTGGAATGTGGACAGTAGAGTTAGCTTATTCTTTTTTTCTTTTTTTTTTACTGAAGTAAATCTTTTAAGC
>CAEGAF010112932.1:2500-11310 GCA_903067075.1 Micropoecilia bifurca
CACACGCACATACACACGCACACACACACGCACACACACACGCGCGAGCACACATGCACACGCACACCTGCACCCATTTTAGATCTGTGAGCATATACAATGTTTTGTTATGCATCAAGCAATTTTAAAAGGTAATTTTCTGCTACACACAGTATAATTATATCTTATTTAAAAATCACCAGGTAAAAGACTCATTTAAGGTAAGCGTCTGTGGGGTAACATTAGATTATTGACAGTTTTACTGATGTAGAGAACAGTGGGTAATGACAGTAATTCTCCCTGAGTTTAGACGCTTGGCAGGCAGGTTGTTGTAAGTTTGCCAGAGAGGCTGCCACACTGGATTTAATCTCTTTCAGATGCTCCTGTCAAATAAAACCCGAGTCAGTGCAGGATGAGATGAGAGAACATCGTCTACTGCAGAACCTGTTGTTCTTCCTGATGGTGCATTTTCGACATGATGAATTAAAGGATTTCAAACCTGCCAGATGTTTCCCCTCCAAGGTTGAAGTCCCAGCTAAAATGTTGATTACCAAGAGAATCTCTTTTATGACTAAATTGGCTGTTATATATGACTATAAAAGGTTTCAAAAATAACAATATATGAATGTATACATAAATACATTTCAATAATAGACAAAGGTAACTATGTAGGCTAACTGAGAAATAACTTCTGATACAGGTTTCTACTGGTTGCAATACGGAAAAAAATTAAAACCACAACAATAAAATGATGAGGTACAAAGAAGATGCTGTATTAACACGGAGCTAAAATGATGTGTAAGTTGGTGGAGATGCATCATCGTTCCCACCAATTACAAACCCAGACAACCTGGAAACAAGGGAAGCAGACCTGGGAGATAAGATCTTTACAAACTTATGTAAATGTACAGGTACAATAGCAAATGCTGCCTATTTCCAGATTGTGACCTCTGCCACATAAGCTCTTGATTAGTTTATTCCCTCTGTTCTATGTGAACATTTTACAGCGAGACAGCTTAAAAAACAATCTTCTTGTTTTCTACTTTTAACATGGCAACATGGGAGAAGTTAATTTCAATTTCTCACTGATGTGTTCGACCAACATGAAATAGTCTCAAGTTAACCTTTCAGCTTAAAATGTTTCTGTTTCAGCTAGAAAGTGCTGCTTAATTAAAGAGCACTTACCACAGTTCCTCTGCTTCAGTCACTGAAGTAGTTAATCAGACTACAGTAATTGTTTAGTTGTTTGTAATCAAAAACAATTAATGTTAAATCATTAAATTAGTTTATTTTATATAGAAGCGTTACTGAAGTTATTCTTGAAAATAAAAATGATGCATTTACAAAACCAATGTTAAGCTTGTATTTTCTACGAACATAAAGAAACTTCCTTTATGATTGTAAAGGATGGTAAACAATAGAACACCGAACAATAGAACATCATAAAGGATGGTAAACAATAGAACACCAAACAATAGAACATCATAAAGGATGGTAAACTTCCTTGACCTCAAGATTTGCACTCTTGCATATCTTGAGAACAAGATATGCAAGAGTGCAAATCTTGTCCTCAAGCCAAGACATGCACTCCTCTTCAACATTAGAGTTCACAGTGAGAGCTTCTTACTGATATTTTTGATTGAGTCACCAGTTTGCCTCAGCATCTTCTATATCTTTCCAAGAACTGCCTTTTCATTTTTCTCTTCTTGAAACAGACCCGAACCTGTCTAATGAGAGTCTTTATTTCTAACATTTCCAGTCAAGAACTCTAAACATGCCACCAATATCTCAAAACTGAAACAAGCGGAGGTTCGGAAAGCCCAAGGCTGAGCTGCATTACAGAAATCCTGTTTACCTGGTTTAAATTCATGAGCTAAACAATGATAACTTGTGTCAGATGTGATTTCCTGTCTGTCAAGAGAGGATAGAAAATATGGAAATGAAGATCCAACACCGTCTGGCACTGTATAATGCACAAAGATACACATTCATATACCGTTTGCAATCATGCAAACAGTCAGAAATAATGTTTGCTGTTTGATGTGGTGGGAGAAATGCTCATTCATTCCCACAGAGCTCTCCGAATTGAAGTGAAATTAGAGGAACTTGAGAGAGAATTCTGGGAAAGGAAGATTGAATAAAGCTGACCTGGCTTTGATTGAATCCTGCACAGACAGAGGCCGCATACACCTGGGTTCCTCTGTACATCTGATTTCACATATTACTCTTGAATATTAAACATCAGAAGCTTGTCAAGCTTTCTGCAGCGCCTCTGAGATGAGGTGGCTTCAGGTGGAGCTCAGATTTGTTTTTTTTTTCTTTTTTTTGCTTGTTTATGAACGCATCTGCTTCGGCCTCGGCACGAAGAGAGACGAGTGTCACCAGGAATGTGCGCACAGCCACACAGGAAGGAACAACTGCAGCGTTGAATGATTTGCTGCAAACTTGTATAATCACACATAAACTGTTTCCTTCAGGCAAGTCAACTGATTTGAAATGGAGATAGAAGAACTGCTTTGATACTTTCTTTTCTTAAGGCAGTTCAAAAGACCAATGAGTTGTTTTGTCTGTATGGCTGTTCTATTGAAGTGTTCGGGAAGAGATAGATGATAAAACTTTCAGCTTTGAGCTTCTCACAGAGCACTGGTGCATGGTGCATGGCACAATTGCAAACGCACTTTGGTACATCAATCCATATAAACTGAAAGGCCAGAAAGGAAAGTGTTAATTAATGTAACTCTGGAGGAGCTGTAGATACCCACAGCTAGAAGATGAACTATTTGAAACCTGTCCACCATGTTTCAACATGGTAGTAGCAGCATCATGCTGTGGGGATGCTTTTCTTCTTATCCTCCAATCAACTGATCTGAGTTGATGATAAAATGTTAGAGCCAAATACAAGAGAAGAAAAAAAAAACTTGTCACAGGTTGGGGGAAAAAAAAAGTCAGACTGGGACAGAGGTTCATCTTCCAGCAGAACAACACAAAACATGAGCCAGAGTTGCAATGGGATAGCTTAGATTTAAAAAAAAAAAAAAAGAAAAAGAAAAAATATTAATGTGTTGCAATGGCTAAGTCAATAGAGACCTGAATTAAATTCAGAATCTGTGACAGTGTTGTGTAATTAATGAAAGTAAACAATGCAGCTGGACGTTTATGGTCGTGTGCTGAGTTAAGTTGAAGAGACGACAAATGTACACTGTTACACAAGCTGTACACTGACTGCTTTAGACTGTGTTAAAGTGTCAGTGCTATGCCATGAAAAGATAGAACAATATTTACAAAAAACATGAGGCGTGTTGCCTGTTCATGTTTATCTCTTTAGTTCCTCTAGAAATGTACACTCCATTTGTGATGATCTACTAAATCCCAATAAAATGTGTCATTTTAATGTGACAAAATATGAAAACAATCCAGTGAGAAGAAAACTAGAGAAGGCAGCATGTTGATACTCAAGGGAAAGGATTAATTTCACATCTTCTAAGCTCGTTTCTTTGAATAGGAATATTAGGATTTAACCCCCCCAAAAAACAGAGGTTTAACGTCCTTTAGCTACAAAATCAAACAAAACAAAACAAATTGAAATTTCACTTAAGTGTAAAAGTAAATGATTAATTAAAAACATGCTAATTCCTCAATCAAACCTTTCAAAGTTTTGACAAAGCACCACTTTAACTCCTCTTTGACAGAAATGTCGTGCACATAGTTTAAGACGGGTCACTGAATTGAAGAAACATCTTAAAGAAGATTGGAACAATATTTCTCCTCTCCTCATTTAGCCTCCGATTCATTGTTGCTAAATGTTGTTCCATAAACTTACTCAATCAATGATTGGAGTATATATTTTTCCCTCATTCTGGCTCTGTTCCTTTGTGGCCTGTCGTAGGGGGAACGATCTTCTTGCGGCCAGGTTCTGAGGGGAGCACTTGTTCCTCTGTGTGCGACGGATCACAGTTTGCAGAGAAGGGATTGGATTTTGTCTCTCCATTTGGGCCACCAGAGATTAGATGAATCTATGTCTGAGGTTTTAATCCTTGTAGGAAGGAGCACCAAGTTGCATGAGGCGAGCCTGTGTCCATGTACACACATATGCGCGCACGCACACACACACGCACACACACACGCAAACTTACAGACTCACAATTAAGGATCCAGATGCATCTTTTTTTTTCTAAATGCTGCATCTGCAGGGAAGCATGTGGCCCTCGTGGCGCAGGTCCAAGCTGCTTATTGATGGTCAGATTTTAGCCTCCATTTATTTCAGTTCGCCGTTCTATTGTCAAACCCTGTACCCACTCTTTAGCTCTCTCTCAGCATATAGAGAGATATGATTATAACATTTAAAAACATTAAAATATTCATTTTTTATTCCACTGTTTCTGGTCTTGTTAGAGAATTTTATACTGAATGTGGACTGAATTAATTGACGGTATTATGCATATTAGTCCATATTTGGCTGCATTAATCTGCCTGAAACAGAAGGACGGAGGGATTTTAGCATAATAATTCAGTTTCTCTACTGTACATTAATATTCATATTTAAAACTCTGACAATTTGCACCTGCCAGACATCTGTGTCAAAGCAGTAGCCTGTGTGTCATTGCACTTTTGCACTTTTTTCCCCCTTAAAAGACCTGGCTATTTTTACAAAGATATGCAGAGGTTTTGGGGCTCATTTTAAAAATAAATGCTTAATTTTGACAATCACCAAATGTAAAAGCTAAGATCAGCAGAGGCGTTTCTTTGGCCCGGATCTTTAAGTTTTTGGTTCATTCAATTAAGGTAACTTAACCATTTTTTCTGACAGCAGTTTAGATGGTAAACTGATTTAATAGTTCTCTAAAACTGGAGAGTTTCCAGCACATGTTGCATTTTATATGCGAAGAATGTCAAATTATTTTAAAATGACCATGAGTGACTACCTATAATTCTTATAGTAGTCAAATGGATGCAGTTTGTTGGAATTATGTTAAAAATATATTTATCAAAGAACTGATGCACATAAGAAGCTTCCTGAGAGAGAGAGCTTATTTTTTTTATGAAAAAAAAATGTGTGTAGAGATCAACCAAAAATGCAAAGGTATAAAATGACAAAGCAGTGTAATACTCAGCACCCCACCAGTTCTTACTTCAGGTGTTTGTTTGTTTTTCTTTTTTTAAATCTCACACATCTGATTTTGTGCTTTCAAGGCATCTGATTTGGCTTCATCAATTTCAAACTTTACTTTTTCTGCCAGAACATGTTTTAAACCTGTCCAGAGACCCGAGGTGCAATATTTTACATGTTGCTTCGCTATTTTCACTTTTTGTGATCATCTTTTCTCCTGGGCAGACAGGATGTTGAAAGCTGCAGCAGAAAAATCCTGTGATGTCCACCATGGGAGAGAGCGAGGGCCCTGTTTTTGTCATTTAACTAGGAAGCAAATCCAAAAGGGGGCCGTTGCAGAGTTAAAACTGGGGAGAGACAGAAACAGCGGGGGGATTCAGAATATCATCAGCGGTGGAGAGAAAGAAAAGCTGTTTTATGGGGTTTGCAGATGAAGAAAGTCTGTGTTTACATTACCATGTGGAGTTTTTGTCCCCAAACAATCATATTTTGTCCATGTTTTGATCCTCGCCAGTTCTCCACGGAAGGCGGCGGATCTCTGCGATTCTGGATGTGTGTCTGAGATTGTGCCACGGTGAAAAACAGTTCTCTGCATAGACAGGCTCGCTCACTCTCAGAGGTTGAGTGTCGTGCAATTAGTATGCAACCGAGATGCCTCCATGCGGCTGCAATCCGAATGGAGAAAATGAAAGTTATAGGAAATATGATGTGTTTTCGGAGCCTTGGGACAAAAGGAGCTAATATGCGTGTCAGTCAATCCCGCTGGCTCTAGATAAAGCCCGGCAACCACTTTGTGCCTGAGTGTGACTAAGATATTGGTGTGAACTAAGTGGCCGGCTGCTGTTTTCAGAGTCACTGACCTCCAAAGAGAGATTTATGCAGAGTTGGGAAATGTGAGAGGAGCGAACTGGGATTTTCATTTGAACTAGATGTCATTCAAATGGAGAATGGAGTGACACTTCAATTAACTCGCTGTCCCCAACAAAGTTTACCTTGGCCCTCCGAAAGGCACAGTGTTTCAGTTCGCCCGGCAGGATTAGCTGCTCATACTTCCAATCTCCGACCTGTCAGCACAGTGTCACTGCACTGCAGCTGCTGTTCAAAATGACTGCCTCCGTTTCCTCCTCCTGTATTTCCCTCAGACTTCCACTGTGGAGTGCGACGCCTTCACTGCAGCTACCTTCAAGCGTCCTTTGCCCATATTTACTTATACTAAATCGAGTGTTTTACGCTCGCCAGCATTAAACTGTGAGGGGCCTTTTAGGTCAAAATCTAGGTTTTGTCTCTCACACACTACAAAAAACTCACACACACTCAAAAAAATACTAGTACTAGTGGACAGACAGCAATTTTGAGAAAGAAAATTTGTGTGCGTGTGTCACATTTTAGTAGTGTGTATAGGCAATTTGAGTATTTTTTGAGTGTGCGTGAGTTTTTTGTAGTGTGTGAGAGACAAAACATAGATTTTGTCCTAAACGGCCATTCATATTATACAGCTGCGCCTCTTTATGGCGCCAGGAAAAAGTATTTGGCCACTCGCAGACCTGCAGCAATTTTCTTTGCCTTTTATCAGAATTTTTTTTTTTTTTTGCCGGACAAAGATACACAGCGAAAATGCAGAATGCTTTTTCTTTTTTTTTTTTTTTCCTTATTGAGGGGAAAAAAATATTTTAACCAACTTGGCATGATATGAAAAGTAATTGACCTCTTAACCTAACAATTGTTTGTAACATCCTGGCATTGACTGGATTCAAACATAAATACCCTAAAGGTCAAGCCTATACATTGATTTAAATCTGACTTTTACAGTACCTAGATTTATAATTTTTTTTTCAGTCAGTCTGGTGGACCTTGGATTATCCAGGCATGCTTGACAAATTCATTACCAAACAACCTTTTTTTCAGGATTTCTTGGTAGACAGCAGAATTTATGGTAGTGTGAGTTTAAAGCCCATTTTCTGAAATGCTGTGCAAGTTTCCCTCCGAAAGTAAAGCCATGCATACCTTCCAACAACTTTGGTTGACGTCTTATCAGTCCAAAGAACATTTTCCAAAACGTCTTGGCAACCCTTGAGATGATTTGTTTTTGTGCTAAAAACAGACAGGCCTGGTTGCTTCTGCATTTTCTACATTTTATGAATACCGACTCTCAAAGTGGTTTCTTGGAGTCCCAAAACCCTAGAAATGGCTTTGCAAGCCTTCCCATACTAATAAATACCATTTGATATTTTTCCATTTTCCCCCCTGATCAGTTTTATTGATTTTCTTACCTCAGGGTAAGATATTTAGCTTTTTAGGATTTTGTAGCCTGCTTTATGTTGTTGGACAGGTTCAGTTCAAGTAAGCAGACTTGTGCATGGTTAGTGACATTGTTAAAAAAAACTGCAATCAATTAGTCAGTTCATGAAATAACAAGGAAATACAGAAGTAATCCCTTTTTTCAAAGGAGTCGGTACTTGTCACAGAAGGCTTTTGTGAATCGGTCCATTTTATTTAATCAGTTTCTTAGAAATGCAGCTAGTTACTTTTGCAGGTTTCCAGAATATTGGACACTTTTTTTCCTCAAAAGAGTCATTTGCTTTTTCCAGCATTCCACCCCTGGGCTGGGTCACACCAGTGGTTTCTGTCTGAATCACAGATGATGTTGGCCCCAGTCAGCCTGCAGCAGAAATACCCCTGGCACAAGACCAAAGCTTTGTGTCCACAAAGCTTCCTCCACAGCTTCTGGATTAGGTTCTGAAAGCACAGGGACTTCAGGCCAGCTCTTTTCACCCTGGCAGGGTAGAGGGAGAAAATAAAAATGTTTTAATAAAAGTTCAAAAAATATAAATGTAAAGGTGGATATTGCAGAATTAGAAGTGGGAGAGGAAAGAAACAGCAGGGGATTGAGGATATTCTTTGGATTTTAGTGGAACAGCAGTGTAGCAGAACCAGTGAAAACGGACATTGTTCCAGATGTTGTAGCAGGACTGCTTTGGCTGCCTCCATCTGCTTCTCCCACTGCTGCTGGAATGAAGCACCAACAGACAACTAAGGAATGCGGACAGATGTTTAGCATTATTAAATATAGGCCTACTTTCGCTCAGCAGCATATTGGAAGCCATCATGGCTGATCTAATGTGCATCTGCAGCCATAGATGCAGTGCATTCTTTGTTGCTTGAGAAATCTACTGTCACACATCCACTTTTGGCATCAAAAAATGTTTCTTGTCATCCTTTTTTTCCATATTTGTTCACTAGTTGCTCACATCAACAATTCAAAACAATATTTCATATATGATTTCTCCAGCTGGAAAAAACCTGTGATGCACATTTTTCATGTTTCAATTCCTCCTGCAACATTTCAGTGGAATGTTGCAGAGGGTCCTAATCCTGCTCTGCAGCCCAGTTTCAACTTAGCTTCAATGACCACAACAATTCATCATTATAAAATGTAGACAAACCAATGCGAATCATTTCAGAAGTTGAATCCAAAACTATTAGGCATCCCAGAAATTGAATAATTTAGTATCAGCTTGTTGTCCTTGTGTTACGTCTGTTGAGACGCTTTACCAAGGTTGAGAAAGAGTCACATGCTGTCAGACAAAAGGCCCATAGTAAAGAGTTACATGTTTGATTCTGTGAGATACTAAGGTCCATTTCTCACAAAAAAGAAACTTATCAGGGACACAGAGACATGGTGTGATTTCAGGGAGTGTCTTCAGTTCATATAATCAGCTGCCCT
>CAEGAF010112936.1:0-16111 GCA_903067075.1 Micropoecilia bifurca
TGTGTGTGTGTGTGTGTGTGTGTGTGTGTGTGTGTGTGTGTGTGTGTGTGTGTGTGTGTGTGTGTGTGTGTGTGTTTGAGAGCGTGCTAAAAAGCTCATTTGGAGTAGAAAAGGAAATCTAACAGTTCACAGCCGTTCTGGGGCAAAACTAAACAAGCAGGCCAAACCTCTCCCCAAACAAATTCAAAAACAACAATAAAAACAGACTAATGCAGGATGAAAGTCACGTCAGTGTGAAGCAAACAACAAGGTATGCCTGTTCATAGTGGCATCTATAAGGTGAAACAGAGGTAAAAAATAAAATCTTTATACTGGACAGACAGATAAAAGGATAGATGGACAGACCAACAGAAAGATGGACAGATAGATAAAGAAATGAAAATGTAAAGATTTTTTTCTACTTTTGATTTACTTATTGCAAGACTTGTAAAATACTTAACTTCAAAACGTAATCCCAGTCTTGTTCTCAATGCATAGAAAACCTTGTCAATATCTTGAAAATGATATATATATATATATATATATAACATTTTGTGAAGTGTTGTAATCAGAATGCATCGCCCCACTTGAAAACACCTCCAAGCCAAACTTCCCCCTGTGATGTAAAATCTATTTATTTGAGCTGACTGTTTAAACATGTTTCTGGTCGGTGTAAAGTGATGTTTACTAAACCACATATATCAACCCAGCTGAGAAACACTAATCTTTCTCATACAACATCTCTAATTCCCCCAAACCAAACTCTCCCTTACAGACAAACAAAAGCAGAATGCATGCTGCTGGAGCAGAAACCGGAAGAACTTACTGTGCCAGGTTCTCGCTCTGTTGCCATTGGAAAAAGCAAGCACGTGGTTGAGGTCACAGGGTCGGGTGTTCACCGAAGCGGAAGACAAAAGAGAATATGTTGAGTGCATCTTTCAAGATAGCAATTTAAATTTCAGCGACATTCAGACTTAACCTCGTTGGTCATGTTGGCTGATTCAAACATTTTTAGTGGAAACATAACCAATTTCTCAACTGATCTCACATCATCTGGCTTTTCGGTGGTAGAAAAGTTTTCTTACCCCTGAGGTGATCAGGTCCTGCAGAATGAGAATCCGGCCCACCAAGGTGAGGCTTCTTCTCACTTCCTTCCTTTCCTGCCAGATGGGGAGGAATAGCACCAAGTGCTCCTGACAGTGCCAGGAGACTTGCTGAACCACCTAGCTGAGAGGGATGCAAGCCGGCGGGATGAGGGGTGAGGGGAATCGGAGCGCCGCCATGGTTATGGGATAGATGCTGCTGCTGAAGGCCAAGCCAAGCACAAGAGAGAAAAGGAACAGATGATTAGCTGGGAGACGAGACAGGGCACTGTTCAGCTGCAAGACAAAGCTGGAGATTAGGGTTTGAAGGTGGGGGAATTCTGCAATTAATCCCACAATGCAATCCATTAACTCACTCCAAGCTTCAGCAGGAAGAAGAGGAGTTTCAGGAAGGAAATTCTGACGTCATGGAAGATTATATGAGGAGATATAATGTTTGACTTGTCACTTGGGCAAGTGACTGTAGGCTACCTGAACGAGTCTGCAGCTCAAAACCTGCCAAGTTGACAACATGCCTACACATTTACATTTATAATATCCATACTTTTCCAGATACCAATTGCCACTTATTTTTCATTTAACCCTTTTTTTTTACCAGGATAAAAATCCACTGAGATTAAAAACCCCTTTTTCAATGGAGTCCTGGAAAGTTGTCAGTAACAAATACAACACAAAGACACAGTTAAAAGATGACAAACTATATAAAAAACAGGTGCATGTCAGGATCTTCCTCGAGAACTTTTAGTTTAGATCTAAAAGCACTAAATGAAATGAATTCATTCAATTTGAAGGTTTCTTGCACCAAGTTCCAAGAAGATGAACTTTTTAAGGGGAGAAGAAAACTATGAATTTACACAAGATATTACAACGGATTTTAAACCTCCAACAGTAGGTCGTTGCTAATATTTTTAGCAGTAAAAAGACTAGCAATTAAACAATCGGATATTAGACTGATATATTGCTGAAGAAGTTTAAATTTTACAGGGACATAAATGGACAAATAAAATCATAATATTTAGGCAAAAAGATTCCAGTTAGCCTTGATTCTCATATTTCTGCATTTGAAAGGCCAAATACAATTTAGGAAGAAACTACTAACTTACCAACTTGTGAACGAGCAGAAAAATAATTGTGTTTGAAATGCTAAAGTCTAAACGCCAATGACAAAATACTGAAATGAGCAAAGAAGTTGTTGTTGGCAGAAATACAACTTGTCAGCTGCCAAAAATGTGAAAACCATTGACATCTACAACTCAAACGAGTCAATAAATAAAACATAGGCCCCTAATGTGTACACATGCAAAAAAAAAAAAAAAAAATCAATAATACTTTGTAACCTTATCAATCAACACTGTGTCTTGATTAAAGACACAGTGAATTCCATCTTCAACAGATGGAATGGGATCCTTGGTGTCTGGGGTTTACATCGGCTCAACAAGCTGCTGCTTTCTTCAAGAGGGTGAACACATCATCACCCCCCTATACTGTCTCACACACACACCATCTCATACACACACTCACTCCTCTTTCTGAGGTCAAACACTGAACAATACTGACAGCTGGGATCACAGCCCAAAGCCTGAGGATGTGGATGAGGAAAGAAGGGGGAGGGAGGCCGGGAGGAAAAGGAGGAATGACGAAGGAGGAGAGGGAGGAGAGTCCCAGCTGCTGCTTGCACTGTCAGATCTGGTGACGGAGCGAGGCGGCTGAGGGGAGAGGAGAGGAGAAAAGGAGACAAGAGGGTCAAAAACAGAAAGGGAGGGCAAGTTTGGCTGGCAGCCCTGCTCTCTTTCACACCAAATCAGGCGCTCGTCTGAGCGTGAAATGTCTTTGTGTTCCCAAACATCATTATTGCCTCCTCAGACAGCAGCCGCGGGAATCCGAGCTCACTGATTCGCCGCTAGGAGGGGAGGAGGAAGATGGGGGAAGAGAGGCGTGGGGGCACAGGAGGCGACTCAGCAGGGGTGGGAGGAGTGCTGAAGGTCAAACCGACTTTTATCTCACCTAATTGACTAACCCACCCCACCCTCTGAGCTTCCACCTTCTCTCTTCCTCTCCATCCGTCCTTCGCTGTCAGCCACCACCCCACAACGAGTGAAAGCAAAACTACCAAACGCTCTCTTGGCCACATGGCCTGCCTGACGCTCAGTTTCCAGAGCTGGCATGCAAGCGCCCCCCTTCCCCTCCAGAAAGAAAACAACAAAAAACCGGAGAAAAACATGTCACACATGATCATGCAAACACGTATAACACAGTCTAAATAAACAAGGCAGGCACAAACACCTTCACTCAACCATCCTATTGCTGCCTGTTGTTTTCTGAGGATAACAGAAATGTATGCTCTGGTACACTTCACACACACACACAGATTCGCAAACATTCACACACAGATACACAAAAAGCACCCCTGATGGGAGTAAATGGAGGGGAAGTATTGGTGCAGGCAAGGGGAGCCCAGTTTGTCATGGGATGTTAGTGTGAGTGGGTGTGTACAAATATATTTGGGGTGTGTGTGTGAGCGGAGGCAGGGGCAGGGGCAGCATGCTTCATTACACTCATTTAACTCACAAACAGGGTGAATGACAGACCGGCGTGGGAGACGAGGAGGTTGGAGGGGGGGATGGGAGGGTTGGGTGTAAGGACAACGTTGCGACCCCCCCCTGCCTTCACCTCCTTTACAAACACTAAAATCCTGCAATTAAGACTCAAAAAGCAACTGCCAAATCCACCTCTCACCCCATCACACAAAAAACAGAAGCCCCCCCCATCAGTCCACGCCAGCTAACAAGCCCTCCCCACATTTAACCAAACCCAGTGGGATCAAACCCTCTGATCCCCCCTGCCCACTCTTTGCAAAAACAAAAGCTACATACATCCCCCCTTTTTTCCCACAATTCCCTAAACTCAGACTTCTAATCCTCCCCCTTCAGCCCTGTGGCTACAAAGGTTCAGATTCTTTTTTTTAATTCCTACTTAAAGATCATCTCATTCTCCAAGTGGGCGGAAACTTTGTTTCACTCTGGAGCCGAGCGTTCTCTATCAATCATCTCATCAATGTCCTTTATGCTTCTCCGTCTACAAAATATTAAATACATTTAATTACATCTAATTTATTACCAAAAAAAAGAAGAAATATTCCACTACTAGTGTCTAGCGAGTACCTTCAGCGTGATTCGATGATTTAAGTGAGTGTATCTGCTGATACAGAGTCTGGGTGACACCCAAACCTTTTTCCATACAGCGACAAATTGCTGATCACACAGACTGAAGTTTAGAAAAGTAATAGTTTTATGGTAGATGGCTTAGCAACAGTGCAATATAATACAGAAGGTCTCTTCTACTCAAATTGACTAACGATCAAAATGGCAGAAACTACAATTGCAGCTCCTTTGTAAAGAATGGAGCATATTAAAAACAATGTTCTTGAACTACTCTACAGGAATGTACTATAATGCAACAAACATGGCATTGCTAAAATATTGTCGAATAATGCAACAAACAACACTTTCTTCACAATTGTTTCTTTTCTATTATAGCAATGCTGCCACTACTTTCCGTGAGCTCTCTGATCATCGAGATCTAAATGTGAGGTTGGTATAAAGAACAATGAAAGTTCATTGATTAGGTCGAATGTATTGGTGGAGGTTTAATGAATGACTCTTAAAATAATGTGATTGTGTTTGAATAACATGCAATAAATTAGCACCAAGTGTCCACCATCTTATAATAGTTTGTGTGGCTGCCCTTTGGATCAAATGAAATGGTATCAGTGTTACATACAAGGTAGAAACATTTTAAAAGCACTGTGGTAAACAAAACAACCAAAGAAACCAAAAACACAACATTGCTGTTCATCCCTGCTGTGACATAATTTCAGACCAGTTTTAATGGTTGAACTGGCCTGACCTGATTACAGTGTTTGGTTTTTTAGCTATATTTGATGTCTACAAATGTTGCTCCATTTGTGAATCACAAAACAAAAGGATGATTTTTAATTGTTTGTTTTTAGCTTGCACACAAAGTTTAAGTTAGTGTAAGATACATGTTTCTGATTTAGAACTTAAACTTTCTTTTCTTTTTATTTTATTTTTTATTTTTTTATTGGAGTCTTTGGACTAAATTTAATTCCTGTAGTTTAAAATTTGAAATACACAGACAAACCTGAATGGGACATTACTTTTCTATAACAAAGATACTTAATAATACAGCTTGTTATATTGACTAATATTTAAATTTTTCATTTTTCTTTTGAATACTATCCAAGTTTCCAATTTCATTCTTGTAAAAACCTACCAGCAAATGAACCATTGGTAACCTTCATAAATATAGCTACAGTAGTTGAATACATAAAATGTGTTAATAGCTGACAAAGACAGGAGATTTATGTGATAAAATCGACATCAGATATTCATCAATCATGCTTCTTCAACACCAAACTTTATTTTAATTTTCTTTAAAAGGTTTGATCAGCAAAATCTAATTTTGACCAACTCAATTAAAGGCAAAAACAAAAAATTAGCAAAGTTCTACAGGTAATTAAATGTAGGTAACAGTTTAATCCAACAGAAAATGAAGACATTTCTGAAATACTCTTTTTGCCTCTACAAAGTTGTAGCTAATTTCTTATTTAATTTTAGTTAAACAAAAAAACTTCATCAAAATTAATCAGTGTTAAATGATAATTGTGTCAAATTGTGTGCTATTAGGTTGGCCTCTTCTGGTCTCTGACTGGTGCAGCTCTAATTTTGAGTGAAATCAAGTAAGTAATACATATAACCTAAGAGTGCACTTACATTTAAATCAGAACTGCATTTGTATAATGGCTATTTAAAGGAATTTTTAATCAAATGAAGTTGAAAGGTGTGTGTGTATATAGACCTATTACAACCACACTACACACAACACAAGCTACAGAGAGTTTTAAAGCCACATAAAGGAAACAGAAGAAAGAACCCTTTTCTCTCCGAGGATCTATCTTATACTTTTTCCACATCTTCAAAACTAAAATGCATTTTTAAGAGCATAAAAACATGGGATTTGTGTAAGTGAAGAGAAATTAGAGGAATACACACTGTAGGTGGAAGGCCTGGCAGTCCACGTACCCCGATGACTGCGTTAAGCTCTGCCATGGTCACCTGTTTGGCCCGCTCCACAGCTTGAACCACCTGCTGCTGATGCTGTAACACACGCAGACAGACAGAACAATGCTTATGTCTGAGAGGCAGCTTGTATAACTAAAATAAAAAAAGGTGTATAAACGTCAAACAAAACAAAGTCTGTTGAGGAAAGTCACACACATACTTACCTCCTGTGAGAGGAAGGGAATGACTTGCGCACAGATGGTGTTTAGTCTCTTGGCAATCTCAGTCTGACGACGGAGGAGGCACACAGAGATAAAAAGAGACTCGATTGTTAATAACATAATTGCATCCATTTAGAAATGACAGCTGTTCTGTTATACCAATAAACCAATACAAGTGCAACACTCACACATACAGACTCGCGCGTTTTAAGAACAAACCCAGGGACAGACAGAAAGCCTCACCTGAATACGAAACTACACATAAACACAACTTCTGTCTGCACTCAAATTCATTTCAGATGTTGGTTCTGATTGTTCAGAGTTCTTATTGCTCAGATCAGAACAATAACATTTTCTTCTAATTACAACTGGGGATGTCAAGTTTCTCTGGAAATTTATTCTTTATGTCTTTTAGCTCAGTCTCTATCCTGTGTTCTTGTCCTTTCCCATCAGCACTTCAACATAATCTAATCACCTCCTAACTTAGTTTTCCTTCCCCCTGTATCCATGCCAACACATCCGCCTGCCCCGAAACCCCCCGGAGGTGGCTACAACTGGCTGAAACCAGATACCCCCCTCAGTAGCTCCAAATCAGATAAAGTGTCCCATATTATACATCATCCAATCAAACAGATACAACATCCAGCGTGAGGAGAGAATAGGAGGAGCCATCAAATATCAGCTGTAATGGCTCAACAGAGAAAATGTCCCACCCAAGATAAATAGAAGCTGAAGAACATGGCGCATGGAAATATATCACCCATAACTGTTCATATGCTTTTAACTTATTCGCATTTCACCAAGCTTCAATCATTGTTGCATTTTGTATTTCACAGCAAACATGCGGGAAAGGTGATCTCATCAACTGAGCTCCTGAAAATAAACTTTGAAATTCATTAAAATCCAAAACTTCATGGAAATGTTGAGACGTCAAAAAAAAAAAAAAACTTCCACTAACCGCTCGCTATACGTCAGCATGAATTGTAATTAAGACGTGGGTTATTTCAATAAAAGTTGCTGAGACATTTGTCACCCCTTGAACCACAAGTATTTACTGGTTTAAAGAATGGATTTCTTTGAAAACAAGGAAGCAATTTCCTTTAAAGCTTAAATATACTTGCTCTAATTGGAAAGCTCCAACACACACATAGTTGGCAACTCACCAAACTACAGACCCTGCCACAGTTCAGCCAATTATGTGCTAGAATGAGCTTAAGCAGGAAGCAGTGCATTCTCAATGAATCCCAAACCAAACAAGCAATTCCTTAACCTACATGACTATATGCAAAAAGTACGAAAAGATAACTGGCAAGATTTATAAAATTATAACCCAGACGAATGTAAATAAGTTCAAAGTAAACTGAGAAACGCCAACAAACAGAGTTAACTCGTTATTTGGTCTACATAACATTGTTTCAATATCTCTATGACCACAGTTACATAACACTCAATGTCAACGAGGATAATCTAACGCTGGAGTTTAGAGTACAACTTGAAACAAAGGCTGAATTAAAAGAGAAGTCTGAAAACTCAGACAATGAATGGAAAATTCATCAACAAAAATAAGTTCAAATACCCATGAAGTCAGGCTGTCATGATTGTAAAGTCGGAGATAACGGACAATACATCTTCCTCTATATTTTAATTCCAAAATTAAACAATTAGCAGCGAGTTTAGTTATGTAATAAAAACATGACTATACAAAATAAATCGAGAAGAATTCTGCAGCAGAAGCCTTTTAAGATCATTGTTTTAATTAAAAAGCTACATGTTTGCACCTTCCAACCAACTGAATGGTTTTCACATAGAATGTGGAGTTGAATCAACCCTGCCCCAATATTACGTCATTAATATACCTCAGCACAGTAACAAACCAACCACATGTTTTACATATTGCTCAGGTGACCACTGCGACTTGTTAGTCACACGCGTTTGGTTCCTTAATCCCAACTTTAAGCTCTGAAAGCACACAAGCCTCATGACCTCACCAAACTGACTTATAATGTGAAGGTAGAATTTATTCATCAGAGTGAGGTTTATGATCTGAAATCGGTTGTTGTTTCATTACATTGTTTTTATTCTGGATAATGGAGATTAGGACGGTTTATTATTTATCTCAAATACTTGAGTACACACGTTATAATTTTGACAAACACTTTTTAAAGATGAAAGCTACTTTAACTTATCCTATAAACTGACAAATCCTTGGGTTGCATACTCCAGCAAATACAGCATTCATTTTCAAAACAGTGCAAACCGAAGTCAGTGTGGAACTGCTGTTGACATGAGATCAGTAAGCGTATGTATTTGAAATACAATCAATAGTGTGTTTATCTGCAATGAAACAACAGTAGATCAAAGGTGATTCTGAAGCCTTGGAGTGTTTCTATTTGTGTTACACACAGTATGCAACTTTGTACCTTATCTGCCTACTGCAGAGTACGTGTTACGCTGCAGGTAGAAAGCTGTCTTTTGCCTGTTCTGTGTTGTGTAACAAATGGTACACTATATAGTAAGCAACTTTGTAAATCACCTGCAACTTAAAATAATAATCCGTAGAATGAGCCGTGTTACATCATTTATGTCCAAAATGTCAACTTTTTGCAATGTTTTTGTCAGAAAATGGTATCTAGAGAGATGAAAACCAGTCTAAACAAATACCCATGTCCAAACATATCGCTGGTAACTTTGCATATCCTTTTTCTCACAGTAAACTCTAACACTTTCTAAAGCAAAAACACACCTTAGTCATTTAAACGGTCTCACCTTCATTCTTCAAAGACTTAATGTCAAGCCAGCCAACGATGCTTAACGAGCTTTAAATACAGATCTATTTCAGGCAGACTACATGTGTTCATCCATTTACAGAATCTTGTCGTAAGCCCATAATTAGCTTTGTAGAACAGGTTAAGTGATTAGGCAGGTAGAATAGCTGGAGCAAAGCTACTATCAGGTTATCCCAGCTAATCTAACCCACTAAACAAAATCACAATTAATCAAAGTTGCAACAGACATCTGTGGCTTTGTCTTTTAAAAATAATGAAAAAATTAACATAGCAAGTCTACCGATATTGATCACCAAGTATGTCACGTTGTAGATTTTTCATTTGCTTGACACACTTTAAAGTTTTATAACAAAAAAGTCATTTGAGGCAAAAACAGTATAGAAAATACACAAAGTAGTTTTCAAATTATAAACTCATTTAATAATAGATTGACATTATCAGATTTCTGCCAGAAAACAATAGATCTCTTAAATAGAACCTGTCTGACAACATGAGGCAGACTAAAAGACTTCAAAAACTAACATCTTGAATGTTTGAGTCATGTTGCAACTCTTGTAAGGCTAAATACCATTTTAGAAGTGGACACTCATTACTACAATTAAACCTAGTGGTAGTGTGAAGGTATGAGAATGCTTTGCTGGATCTGGAAGACCAGCAATCATGAAAACTACATTGTGCATTCAATTTGTGGACTCAGTTTTTTTGGGCAATCAAAATCATAGCCAGAGGAAAAGCCTAAACAGGATGATAAAGAAGGCGGAAAGAAGGCATCAAAAAATTAAGAACGGTATAGAGAATCCTGTACATCCTTTTCATCAGACTGCTACGCAACAACAGTGTATTTCTACCGTCTACAACAGCTCTTTGAAGATTTGATTTTTGAATTGATTTGAATAAATAGGTCTGAAGCATGGAGGAGCTTTGCAGCCTGAACTCCATGGATGCACACAGTCAGTGTTTCAATGGCTTTATAAAGAACATACAAACTCTTCAGGTGAATAACAACGTTCTGATGACTGGCAGAGTGAGTACATGTAGTGACATACAAGAAGGCTACATGTCCAACTTTGCATGCAGATAAAAGCTACATTAGCTTAGCTAATTTTACTAAGCTAATGTAGTTTAGCTAAAATATCATTGATATTTACTTCAGTATTACACAGAGATGGGTAGCGTACTCAAAAATTGTAACTGAGTAATATTTGTAACAAACGTATTGTTTACAAGTTAGACAGGAATGAGGAGAGAGCTAGCTCTAAGTTTGTAGCTTGGTTATTGTTGTTATAACAATTCCATAGCAACTGACTACCAAGATGGTTGTCAGTTAGAGTTTGCGCAAGTGTGATGTCACATGAGAACTACGTCTAAAATTTATAAGTAGCAGGACCATGATTTGAAGCATACCAGCAGTAAAACCACATCTGATGTAAAATACTGAATGCTCCAACACTAGATTCACTCAGGTCATGCTGGAAATTTAATGCGTTTGATCTGAAAACTCTTAAGTATGACAAAACAGCAAAAACAAAAGTCATCTGTAATACTTTTTTTTATAGCAATGTGTTTTTTGGAAAGCTAAATTTTAACAATACATGGCAGCCTTCTAATTGAGACAGGGGGGTTAAACTAAGTTGAAGAGAAAGAAAAGTTTTGATTCCCACATGCACACAGAACGAGTTCAAAAAGAACAGACTTTCCATTACACGTATAATTGGAGCATTACTACCACACAACCCCCATCCCTCTGTACATCCCCAGCAGGAGGTGGGTTGTTAGTCTGTATCCCCGTACCACCCGCCCACAGAAGCCTGTTGCTCTGACAACTGCAGCCCCAAGCTAATGACCTCCCCTGGAGTTTTAGTGTGCGTGTGTGCGTGTGTGTGTGTGTGTGTGTGTGTGTGTGTGTGTGTGTGTGTGTGTGTGTGTGTGTGTGTGTGTGCGCGTGTGTGTTTACGTGTTTGAACAATAGGATGAGATGCATCTCCCTCACAAAGAGTGAACGCCAGCTTCATGTGGATATAAAATGAAAGAGGAACAGAGTGAATAGAGACAGGGTGAAAAAAGGCGATGGATGGTGGGGGTCTGGTTGAAAGAAGAAAGAGATCCCATACCAGTTACTGGAGAGTAAGGAAGTGATAAGAAAAAGGAAGAAAATTGGAGTATAAAAAGAAAGACAACAGAAGAGATGGAAAATGTGAGGGGAAAAAATACATTAAAGAGAAAGAATGTGAAAAAGAAGGAAAAAATTCCCTTTATTCAGTGAAGTAGCCAAGCCAATCCACCTCCAATTTCCTCTGGTCTGACTGGTCGATAGCTGTGGTAATTACTGGCAAGCGCTCTCTGCTCTGCAACACTCCTGTGGGAAATGTTGGTTTGCGTGTGTAAAAGGTGAGAGGGTTCCCTCGTCAACCGTATTTCTTATAAGTTGGAAATGTGCAGATGTTTGTGTGAACTAAACATGTCTGCTTTCATGATTAAATTAATTTTCTAAACCACATTAAATTGTTCTCATTTGAATTCATTATTCAAAGTTAAGAGACAAGAGTTCCCTCCAGCAAGTACGAGTGTGTATATTAAACATTCTTTATTACATTGCATTTGAGGTTCCCATTGACTTTAAGCTCCCAGCTTATCAAAAAAATAAATAAAATAAAAAAATAGAGGAGCAAGCTACACTGTATCTCCTCGGTTGGCCTCACGTTGATCGATTCCTCTGCCCTCCCCAGCCCTGCCCATCTAATGTAATAAAGCAGGCCGCTCCCCTAGACAGCGCCAATCAATCTACAGAGCCATTCATTCTGCCTCCGGGCTCAGCCGGCCGGCCCTAACTGGGGAAATGGAGACAGAGCCCCATCGATCACAAATAAACACACATCCACACATGGGCAGAGATACAGTGTAGCACACATAAACACGAACCATTAACACACAAACACATTTGCGCGCAGACACACACAAGGACACATCAATAGGCGCACACACTAAATACATCAAAACCCCGCCACGAAGAAGTGGAAGAGAGAACGTAGGGAAGAGACACAAGAAGACGTAGTGAGCAGACAGATAGGCAGCCATACCTGCTTATGCATTTCAATGTTGAGGCCGTATGACATCTCATAGTACTGAGGAGGACAGAGTCAGAGGGTTAGCATCAGCTGTCACAATAAAACATTAAAGCGCAAACCCAAACTACAGATGAATGTTCAGCACTACAGCATCTCATCAGTTACACATATCAAGTCTGTTTTTCATTCACGTTGTTTCCCATAAAACAACCAAAAAGTTTGATTTAACGACTGGAAGGTGGCTGTATGCACACTAAGAAGAACTGCTAGAGCTCAACTGAGACAGCAGACATCCCCCCAAACATAACTTGTTTGAAATGTTGTGCTGAGTAACATTCAAATGAGTAAGCTAAACATTCCCATGCATCATCAAAATGTTCTATTTGGATATGAGTAACAGTAAACAAGGGAACCTTAAGGACAAGGCTTAGCGTCTTTTTGCAAAAAGAGTACTGAAATTTACCCTTGAAGGTAAGGGCTTAGTGACTGGTGTGTTTTGGAGCATCTCTCAGGCAGTTCCATTTGTTTGTTTGAAATCTTCTATCCTGTATGAACTAAACTAAGCACTAGTGATTTTAAATGAGCTGCCACAGCACTGCCTGGTTGTTCAGTCCCTAAACCAGCACCCCAAAGCTTGCGTTATTCCTGTCAATGCTCATCGAGGTGTGACTTTGAATGATGATTTTACACAGATAAAGAGGATTTTGTTGTCTGTATAAAATCAGAAGTGCAAAATTGTAAACTTGTTTATTATAAATTATTGATTGCATGGGTAAGCAATGTCAGACATACAGAGATAAAAGCATTCCTTTCATCATGAGATACTTTTAGAAATAAATGAGTCAGTAGTCTAAACTTTTCATCTAGCAATCAGTAATAAATGCAGGAGATCAGTTAACTGAACACACTTGTGGAAACACCTGTGTCAAATAAGAATCAACAGCATTCATTGGTATTGTCCTGATGGACAAAAAATAAACAGATAAACAATAAAGTCAAATTTAAAATGTCGGCTTTTTTTTGTTGTGATACTGAGATGTATGTAAATTTCCTTTAGAGTTGATTTTGCCATTGTGTTTTTGGGTACCATTGCAATGTTCATTATTTTTAAGCTAATGTTAATATATACTAACAATTTACAGGCATGCCTCACTAAGGTGAAGACAAACATTTGCATATAATTAAAACAAGAGGTACTTCAGGTTGCTGTGGTTTTTTTACAAGCCTTCTTCATTTAAGTAATAAAGTATCCACATTAGTCATTTCCCTTTCTTTGAAAAGTTTAAAGATCACTTTACATCTGGGTCGGGAACAACATGATCTACCCCAAGGACACTTATGCAGCCCTGCTGCAGTTTGTCATGTGGAACATTGCAGGGCCAATAAATTGAAAGCTGGGATCTCACCATGACATAGTGTCTCTGCATCTCTGTTTTTTCGCTGGCCAGCTTCTCACACTCCAGCTTAAGACTGTAGGGAGAAAAAAAATAAGAGTGAGTCATGAGTTGTACATCCACACATCTTGTCAAAAACAACCATCTCTACTTGAGCCTCCATTTAGTCACCAAAGCAAACATGTATTTCTGCTGTCAAATGTTGAAAATCAAAGTGTTAGATGTGGGAGGTTTGCCTCAACTCTGCTTTATCAAGATGTGAAGTTAAAAACACAATGTGGTTTGCTGCCAACCCACACCAAAAACACAAACAAATGCCTGTGCACACACAACCACCACAAGGGAAGATAACTGCACACAAGCAGCCCTGGCCTATAGTGCACAACTACTACACCACACACACACACACACACACACACACACACACACACACACACACACACACACACACACACACACACACACACACGGAAAAAAAATCAGGGGTGATTTATGAAACCCTGAGCCCACACGCCACCCTTTGGCTCTCACCCATCACTAAGGCTTAGACCTACCGCAGTCTAAGAACCAACACTGATGCCTGCTGCAAATGTGTGTGCTTTCATGTTCATGTATGTGAACCTAATCCAGGTTTATGGGTTAGGCTGAAACCAGAATTGCTGTTTTCTTTGTGGTAAGGGGGAAATGACTGTGGGTAGGGTGAGATTCATAGTTAAAAAGTAAAGGACAATGTGGAGGGATTTCTCTGGAAAGACAGCTGAACTCTGTGATTGTCTACTTTAGAGGCTTGGTGTAAAACCTTCATTTTGGATAAAGCTTATAGTCAGATTGCCTTAAGGTTTCCAGAGCTATCACTGTTGCTTTGTTGCTGTAGGATTAGACGGTGGGAAAATACTAATCCCGTTCTTCACTTTTCCATTTTCTCCTAGAATTATTTTTTTTAATGTACTATTTGAAGTAATTGCTGAAATTACCTGGATTGTCTCTGTTTCTTTTTCTATCAGCTTTCTGTCCTCAAAATACCAGTTGGTCACAGCAAATATCTGCTGACGCCATGTCTGGTTCTGCTGAACATTTTTTTACAGCCAACACTAGTCTTTTCTTTCTACCATCGCCACACGCATTGCTCAGGAGGAAGGGTTCCTACAAAAGCAGTGACTCAATGTGGCTTGCTGTATCTGGCATTATGTAAGCAATTATATTTTTCTGTATTAGATTATAATTTTGATCATTTTGTATGTAGTTGAATCTGCCTATTAAGTCAGACTGGCATGAATATTAACCTGCTTGTCTGGCAAAATGTTTTCAGAAGGCAGCAGTAGCTGTGAATTGGCACCATAAACGTAACCTAAATTGAACTGCATTATCCATCTAATAATAATAATAATAATTATAATCTTTATAGTTATTATAGAAAACATACCTGTGATATTGTGCTTGGAGAAACTGGAACTCCTCCTTTATCCGATCCAGTGACTCTGGAATGGTGAACTTGAAGGGCTGGCCTGGAGCCTGGTGCGGTGTCTAACACAAAAACAAACTGAATCATCAACATCATTATAGCTCATCACTGCTAAAAAGGCAGTGGCTTGAGAATCCTTTAGGGATAATATTTACATTCAGGAATTTAAGAGAAGAAAGGACCAGGTCTGATAACCTGTAACCTGTCATTTGCATTTATATATTTTCTTTGGAGTGTTCTTTAGTGTCCCTTTTTAAATGTTTGTCACTCACTCCTGTTACCATCCTTAAACAATACCAGGATAACCTGTTTAGCTAAAAGAAAATGGTGTATTAATCATCATGGACTAAGTGTTTAGGTACTAAAACAAGTCTTTTCTAACAGATACAGATATTTAATGGTCCGCAGCCCACATCTGGCTAGATGTTCTAGACAGGTGCTGTCAATAGAAAACACCACATGAATGTGTGTTAATTTTGAAGAAGATCTAGATGCATTGCTTATATTTTAGAAAAGCGGGGGACGGGGGAGACAACAACAATAGTTTTAAAGCCAAATGTGTTCTTAGCAATACATTGAAAAGACATTTACCCCATTAAGAGTCTTGCTGCAGTAGATGCCCACACCTGGCCTGGTCACTAAAAGGTCATATAGTAAAGGCAGCAAGAACAACTTGACTGCCCTACTGTGAAGTATTTATTTTAAAAAGTCAAAGTAAAGTGGTTTTTATTGTGGAGAACAGACTGCTGTTAGAGATGTCTGCTTGAATAGGATTAAGAGAATAAACATACATACAACAACTTTGATTCTCTTTTTAAAACATTTTTTTTCTAAACTTAATTCTTTAGAATATCATGTGTCAGTAAGACTCCAGATAATTAGGACAATCTATAATTTCAATATAACTGCATCGACTCCAAACTCTATTCTTTCACCACAATGTTACCTGAGTGAAGTTGGCCCCCCCACCTTCTTCAAATCAGACAAAATTAGTGTCAAACATTAGTGCTACGTTTGTGC
>CAEGAF010112938.1:0-25399 GCA_903067075.1 Micropoecilia bifurca
ACACACACACCACCAGCAAAACTGACATTGAAATGATGACACAAAATGCATTGTGTTGGGGGGGGGGGGGGCGCCCCCCCCCCCCCCGCGGGCGGCGGGGGGGGGGGGGGGGCGCGCCAGTTCGCTTTCTCTCAGAGGTTCAGAACCTTAAATATTCTCCATACAGAGACTCAGCAGATCAAACTGTTTCAGAGTGACACAGTTCGATGAAGATGAACTCAATTTCCCCCGCTGATCATTGAGAGTGAAAAGAAATATTCACCATCAGACCTTCTCTTTCTGATGAAGTCAAAGTGTCACCATGAGGGGGTGTGCAGGTGGTAGAGGTATGATGGACCTGGTTTTATAGTTTAAACGGATGTGCATCAGGAGATCCCTTACAAACTCTCTATTTTTGTATTTTTCTTCTCATCTTAAAGGGGCAGTGTTATGTAAAATCTTTTTTTTTTTTTTTTTTTTTTGCTTTACATCATTCTTTCATGCATACTTGAGAAATCCTTTAATCTCCTGTGGTAACTACTCAGGGACGTTCTCACTCAGCTCCTTCAGACTAGCCAGCAGCAATTAGCAAACACCAGGTGGGACTACATATCTGCTGAGCTCATTATACCAGCTGCTTCTCAGTGCAAATACTCCTAAAAAACATAAAAGGGTTAATACAAGAGCAGTGTTGTGCTGACTTCCTGAAGTCAGAAAGAGCAGGAGCTTCTTAAAGAGGCAGAGGCCCATTAAACTGTGAAGTCAAATTCCTTTTAAGTCATGTTTGATATATGCAACAACTGGTGGTAACATAATACTGGCCCTTTAATCTGTAAGCTCTTGAACCACGATGATGTGAAACTTTTCTGTTCCAAACAGAAAACCTCTTTGCTGAAAACTCAATGTTGAAATAAAGGGATCATTTTTCAGAGGCCTCCTCAATGAACACTTGACATTTTGGCCTGATCTTTGAAATGGAAGAGGTTTACTTACTTCTCAAATTAATACATTTTGAACATTGTTATGTCAATGCTTTGTTGATCAACCTTTCACCATGAATGAAGCACTCAGTCTTTTCATGGTTAGTCTCGATCAGACGGTCACATTGAGACGTCCACTTTTTACATGTTCCTGAGTTTGGATTTGGTCTCATCTGACTGCATCATTTCCTAAGTGGCTAATGGCTAAATGTGTGACAAACGGCTACTATCTTCTTGCCATTCTTTAATAAGGGGAGATTAAGGAAATGCATAACCCATTTCATCCCGTTTTCAGGCGATCTGCTTGTGATTGTGAAACCTTGACATCATGTTTTCTAAACTTTCCTAAACATCTCAAGGTTTGGCCTTGACCTGTCCTGGTTGTTAGGACAAGTCAAGGCCGAACTCACCAAAAGTTCAATCCCATGTCAGCAGCAATATGAAAACTATGTCAATATTCCAGTAATGTCGAAGAAACAAAAATTGCGGTGTTATTAAACAAGAAATCAAATTAAAATCACAAGTGAACAAGTGATCAAAATGATGATCCTCCAATCACTTCCTGTTTTCTTCATCTTCATGGTTTCCACCAGCGGCAACATCTGGTTGTTGATCATGTGACTCGTGTGATGGAAAGTGTTTCCTTTTTGGAGTTTTGCGCAATTAACACATTTCAATAAAGCCAGGAAAAAAAACTCATCCTTGCGACTCAAACTCCAAATAAATCACATTGAAGTTTGTGTTTGTAATGTGATAAAGTATCAGAAAGTTTGAGGGAGGGAAAACGTCGCTTTGAAAAAGAGGTGAAAGTTTAAAGTTTAAAGTTGGGTGATTGAAGTGGCTGTGACCCGACTTTGCTTCATTCCGACCTTCTGGGTTGTTAGAAATGATGACACCTTACAAATTATACAGACCAATCAGATTTGTCTGTGAGAAAATTACAAACTCCCTCCCAAGCCAATTTTTTCCTGTACAATACATTCACCTTCTTTTATTACAATGATATGCAAATCTAACCCTAGTTTTTACAATGGGATTAATTTCCTTTATTTATCAGCCGTAATAGGTCCTGACTGTATAATGAGATGATAGCAGAAATGTCATTTTCCACATTATGTTTTATTATTATTTCTTGACTTCATTTTGTCAGATTATTACAAATTAATTTAAATTATGGGGTTTTTTTTCTGGACACATTCTTCAAAACCAAAGAGAAAACTTTTTTAACAGCTCATACCTTTGACCTTTAATTTGGAGCAACACAAAGACACATGAATGTAACTACATCATCACTCAAAGTTTGAGTTGTGATTGGTTGCGCCTCTCTGATGCTCTTTCTTAATCTACTTTCTTTGAAAAATTGCAAAAATAACATCCTAATACTCACTTTTCTATTTAATTTATGCTAAAGATAAAGAGAAAACATTAATGTCAGATAAATTAGTACAATTGGGTGACTTACTTATCCGATGTCATCCAATTTCCCAAATGAGCAAGATTACAAACTGCTAGTAGTCAGGAGACTGGGAGGTCAAAGGTCACAGCACACGGACAATAATTCCTGTGACCCATGAATGATCATGGACCGTACAGCGGCGCTGAAAAGGAAATCGGAGTCGGAGTGTTTGCAGTGGAGCTGCTCTGAAGATACAGATGCAGAACAATAAGAACCTGCTAAACCTTTGATTGACTTTATGAAACTTTTCTCTTTGTGTCAAAGCTCTGAGAGAATCAAAACATATCTGACTGCCTCTTTTTGTTTGTTTTGATATTCTAAGAGTAGACATTTTATTATATTATTATCATTGGTATATTTTATTTGCTGTTTTCTCTTATTCAGCTTTTGTGTGTTTTGTTTTTATCAAAGGTTTTTATTGGTCCTTTCCTAAATTGCTGTCCGGAACTGTTGCCTGCATAAACGTCTCAAACGCCTCCAGACGTCTCCAGAATCACATTCAACTTTCAAACCTCGAATGAATGTGAGCGGCATTTTTTAGAAGCAAGATGTTTCAATCTGGATCATCTCACACATGATGATCTGTTTGCCAACACTGTCAGGATGAAGACTCACCTCAGTGGAGACTCTCCCTCTGCCATGTTGCTCTCCACCGCTGCCTTTCTGCTCTGTTACACACGAGTGTGTGTCTCATCTAATGTGTTCATAGACTGCATGGCTCCACTGTGTGCTTTGTCTATTGTCTGCAGCACCATGACTCCACTAAGAGAGAGAGAGAGAGAGAGTGTGTGTGTGTGTGTGTGTGTGTGTGTGTGTGTGTGTGTGTGTGTGTGTGTGTGTGTGTGTGTGTGTGTGTGTGGTGCGTGTGTGGGCATGTGTGTGTTTTTATGGAGTCTAGTAGTCACACACGTAAGAGAAGCTGTAGTCACTTGATCTAACAGAAGTTCTCCTGTACAATGATTTGCAAAAATGTTTCATAATGCTGATTTTATTTATGCATACAGGTTGATATGTTATGTCGCATTAAAGATAAAAACTTCTGTGTAATTCATCAGAACTTTATGTTCTGATAAGTTGAAATTAAACAATAAACAGTTTTCAAAATTTTCTTCACAAAATTACAAGGGCTGTTGCTTATAGGGGAGGGAAATAGTTATAGGTTTCTGCCAAAAAAGGTAAAACTTTGAGACTAATCATTTTTTTTATTTTAAAAGTAAAAAAAGGTAAAATGTTGAAACTCCGAACATTTCCAAGTTTTTTCAATCAATCAATCAATCAATCAATCAATCAATCAATCAATCAATCAATCAATCAATCAATCAATCAATCAATCAATCAAGTTTTATTTGTATAGCACATTTCAGCAGCAAGGCATTTCAAAACGAGTCATATAATTGAAATAAACCAGAACCAGCAGATCTGAGGGGTCCAGACGGCTGGTACAGCAATAACAGATCTTTAAGGTATTGTGGTGCTAAACCGTTCAGTGATTTATAAACTAACAACAGTATTATAAAGTCTATTCTCTGAGCTACAGGGAGCCAGTGTAGGGACTTCTAGAAAGTTTCAAAGTCCCAAAGCTCCCAAAGTTTCTGAAGTTTTTCTCAGCAAAATTTCAACTTTTGAACATCTGAAATAGTGATTTTTAATTCTTGAAAATTATAGAAGTAAATCATGAAATTTGAGTGTTTTTGCAGAAATATACTCAAGTTTTCTAAATGCAATGTCCGTTTCATTCTTCCTTCTCTCTAATGACGCTGATTTAAATTCATTGAACTTTGTTTCCAAGAGCTATAATTATTTTATTTCAACAACTTTCTGCTTGCCACTCTTTCATAAATGCAAATATATCTAATGTATGAAAATAAGGAATGCATTTTATTATTTAATTTTATTTGAATGCACCTTTGGCATCAATCCAGCTGCGCAGTAGCAGGTCCTCATGCAGAGAAATGGGATGTTGAAAATGTTTGAAAATAAAAACTGTTGATGACATTTATTCATATTCATGTGTTTCAGACTTATGTTGAAAGAAACACCAAAAACAGCTTTAAAAAACCCTCTTAATACGATGAAAAATGTTATTTCTGATCAGGAATAAATAAGGACATCTGCACATCTACTCCTATCTGCAAAACCAACAGAACCACATTAAATCACATTAAAACCACACAAAAAATGTCACATCAGGAAGTGGCAGCATCATACTGTGGGGATAAGGTTCACTGAACACCAGGAGAAGAAACATAAATACACATCCAGTCATGCACATTCATGATTTATAAAGTCAACATAGATACTTTCTTTGCCACACGTGTTTATTTTCAGTGGTTGATTTGAATGATGGTGAGATTATGCCATATTTACTCTGGGATTAGGATTACACATCTCTTGATATTCCCCCAGAAACTATATTTGTATTTACTTTCATCTGTGTCACCATATTTAGTTGTTTGTTTTTCCCCCCATCTCAGTATGATTTTACTTCGTCCCTCCAGTCCTGGTAAGGAAAGAGACTTTTGAAAAACAACTATTTGTTTCCACCTCGTCCTCCTGAGTTGCTATTGCTGTCTGAAGAAAGGCATCAAAAACAACCAATCAGAGCCAGGAGGGGGGTCTTAGCGCTGTCTATCAACCTTGTGACCACGCTGCTAAACCAGAAACAAATTGCTGTTGTAGGAGGCCTTGCTAACTAACATAGGCTGTGTTGTAGTGAATCAGAAAGAGGAAGGTTGTCAACACGAAAGTGATTGGCAGTGCTAAGCCCCTCCTCCTGGCTCTGATTGGTTGTTTCTTACTAAGTGCATTTCAACAGTTAGCACTGGAAGAAGGCAGACGAGCTGAATTTTTTAAATTTATTTATTTTTTTAAAGATGATCTGTTTTATACTGTGAGAACATAGTGATCATTTCATACATATATTTTGATGTATGTAAGCTGCAGTGTGGAAACACTGCAGCTTGAATAGCTGCAGGTCCTTTAACCTCTGCACACCTGCAGTGTCTCGTCTGCCATAGCACTGAAAATGTTAAATACCCAAAAAAAACTAAATGTACTGTGACCTTGGTTGGTCCTGCAGGCTTGTTTGGACAGCGTTGTAGCAACAGATCACTGACAGCGATGTCTTAGCGGGGGATTAGCATGACTTTCGCCCTGGTTTCTGTGCACAATAACGCTTTAATCTGGGCCCTGGTTGGTGGGTTGAGCTGCCGGTGAGCAGCCAATGAGGAGCCGCGACATCAGCGCCGAGTCCCCACCCGTGGGCGTTCTCTGCCGGGTTGGTTGGGTGGTGGTGGTGGTGGAGCAGGGGGGGCCACCGCCTCGGCCTGGCTGCAGGCTGCGGTGACAGACGCGCCCCTGGGATTCCACCTGTCAGCCACACACGCACTAATCGACAGGCTTCGTACGAGCTGAACTCTCTGTCACCTCTCTGTCAAATCTTCATCTTCTCATTCGTCTGACAGATTCCCTCTGCCCACCTCCTTCCACCCTCCTCCACCTCATCCCTGCCTCCGTCCCAAACGCCGCCTGTCGTCCCCCCCAGCCTGGATATGAGACATACCAGCAGCCGTCCTGCAGGCCTGCTGCAAAAACCAAATGGAGAGGGGGAAAAAAGAAAAGAAAGAAAGAAAGGGAAACTGTTTTCTCACTTCAGCAAGTATTCCAGAAATCTTCCGTGCAGCATCCTCATAAACCCCCACCTCCACCTCCTCCACCCTCCACTCCCTTTTCTCCTTGGCATTCAGATTTAATGTGACAGAGGTGGTCTTTAATGTTCTGTAGTAATTGGGTGGGAGAGGCAGAGACTGTTTGGGAGGCGGAGGAAGGAGAGGAAGGGTCATGGTCAGGTTTCTGGTGGAGGTTATTCTGCATCTGTCTCTTAGCAACGCCGGCTCGTTCTTTGTACAGTCCTTGAGTTGATTGCTGTGGGGTTTTTTTCCCTCTCTCTCCTCCTCTGTCGTTGAAATGTTTTGCAAAGAAGGGGGCTCCTCGGCAGACAGGCGTCCTCCAATGTTGCCTGCTTTTAAGTCCGTGTGAGCATCAGATGGGCTCAGTGAGGCGTGGCGCTGCATCCTCGCCTCTCTGGGTGTAAATTAGCATTTAGCATTTTTTTTTTTTCAAAGTGAGAAAAAAAAGGCAGATTTGGGATTTTTTTTTTTTGTCAGAGAAAATTTAAGACGGACTTGTAAATAACCCCAGAGCTTGATGTGCCTCCGTCCGCCCCTGCCTCCGTTTTGGTTGGTGTCAGTTGAAGGGCCAGCGGGGTCACGGGGGTTTGTGGGGGGTCACTGAAACGGTGTGGGGGAACCTCGTCAGCTTCCAGCCTCCAGAGGAGCCAGACAGAGCGGCACGGTGTCCATCTGAGGAGGAGGACAGGATTATAGGGGCAATTTGGTGGAAAAGGGGGAATAAGAAATATGCAAAAGGACGTTTAACATGTCTGGTCCCAACACTGCAGAGTGAGTCAACATGTAGAAGAGGACTAATTTAGGGTTTGGGTGACCTCTGGAGAAACCTGATGAATGTCATTTATTTCCCAAACTTACATTTGACATGATGTCAAGTCGCTGTTGGTTTCTTATAAACGTTTCCTGTCTCTCATGTTGAGAGTTCTGGGCCATCAGTCCAAACTGTGAACCTGACTCTTCCACTTCCTGTTTAAAGGGACGAAACAATCAGGAGTCCTTCCTGCTCATCTCCAGTCCTGCAGCATATCCACATCCGACCAATAAACTGTTGGCAGCCATGTTGCAATGCTAATTTCTGACCTATTGGTATTTGTTTGAGTTCATTTCTTACCAATAAGCACTAAATTGAGTCATCTGCATAACAGAAACAAAAACAATCAAACTGCTTAATGATGCTTTTTAAAAGCCTTGTTTAAATGAAATAAAAGAACTAAATGCAAAGGAATACAATCTGAGCTCAGATGCGCCAGTAAAATAACAGCTGCAGCTGCGATATTATTATTATTATTATTATTATTATTATTATTATTATTATTATTATTATTATTATTATTATTATTATTATTATTATCTTTGTAAATGTGTGTTTATGATAATTTTTCATATTCAAAATGGCGCTCATAGAAGTAAATTGTTGCACCGTTTTGGAACAATAAAATAAAATAAAAATGAATAATTAAAAAAACCCAATTCGTTTAATTTAATCCAAATTTATTCAAAGCGAATTAAAATGTTTGCGGTTGTTCTTGCAAGCAAAAGTCATAATGAAGCCTGACGTGTGAACTGAAATGACGTCGCTGTTCTATAAATAAGTCGGACAAACAGATCTAATTGAGCGTGATTATTTATTTATGTATTTATTTCTATTATTTCATTATTATTCCTGTTATTTTTTTAAATTGTTTATTTATTTATTTATGTATTTATTTATTTATTTGATCAAAAAATAACATAAAAATAACGTAAAGATTACAAGTATTGTAAGAAAAGAATAAAATAAAATACGTTGTGTTATGAATTGCTTAGTTTAAGATTTTAGGGGGAGAGTCCATAAAACTGCTGGAATAATGTATTTCTCGCTTTTTGTGTTTGGATATAAAACCCTGATGAGTGTTGCTGTAAATACAAATCTAAAGAAACTATAAGTAGTCAGAAAACCGCTTGTAAACTTTTAGTTAAATAGAAAGGATTTGTTTTCATCCGCCGTACGAGTTTTTCCCTTAATTTACTCGTACAGTTAAAAAACGAGTTTGAGGGTTTAAAAAGAATCGGACAGTTCTTTGCTTATACAACTTGATTTAATTTCTTTTATCTTTTTTTCTTTCTTATTTTACATTTTATGCATTTATTTCCGAATTGTTTGCTCACTTGGGGGACAGTTAGCAAGGAGAATGACGCCTCGATCATTTAGTGGATTTTCACCACAAACCATCTTTAGTTTTAGTCTTAAAATCTTTACATGAGAGTTTAATTACTTAAAAACAGCCCAGATTTAAAGCAGCAGAATAATAATTGATTAATCGTCTGTAAAGCAGCGAAATTCAATCGGAGAAATAATAATAATAAGAAAACTTTGTAGTATCCAACACTGAATAACGCACATTGACCCACCGCCCGCCTGTGGCCTACAGTATTTAAAACTGAAGGAAAACAGCTGAAAGCGACGCAATTATCCTTGGATCTCGATTGAAAAACGTCACAGTTTTTGTGGCGTAAAATTTTAATCCACATATTTATTCCTCCAAAGTAAAAATAAAGTGTTACAGTAGAAGTACATCTATAACAGCAGCAGCAGCAACAAAAAGCGGCTCACTCGAGCTGCATCGACCTATCAGCATTATTAGTGGATGATGAGTTATTATAACTGCGCATGAGAGCTGAAGGCTTTGTGTCATACATGATATGATATCTGACTGACCCAAAACCCTCCAGGTTCGGATTTCTGAACCCATTTCTCGGGGCCGGAACTACATCTTCATCTCCACAGACCTCAGTCTGAACCCGGTTCCTCCCAGCATCATCTCAACCAGCTTCGTTCACTCTCCACTCTTCTTCTTCTTCTTCTTCTTCTTCTTTTTCCTTCTCCTTCTTTTTCCTGTCGGTTTTTCGGACCTGTACGTGTGTGGGAAAAATGCTCCATTGTTTCATGTTGGCCTTTTGGCCCGGAGCGCCAGGGGCCGCGGACAGCCCGGCTTCATCCTCCTCAGGGTAAACTGTAGTGACAGAGAACTCAGGGGCCCCTCATTAGCTCTCTGTCCACTAAGAAGGAGAGAAGCTGCCTTAATCCTCTCTGTCTTCTTCAATCTGCCACCGCAGACACGATCCTTGTTTCATTCTTCCTCCTCCAGAGTTTTTCCCCTCCTTTATGAAGGGAAACAGCCTAAACGGAGGTGTTAACTTGTATGTTAAAAATATTTATGAGAATTGTGTAGAGGGGGTGATGAACAAAAAAAATCCAGTTGCTAAAACATGTAATTTCCTTGTTTGCTATGTGAATAGTTGCTGAAAACAAAACGTATTTATTTGCTATAATCAGAATTAAAATGCTGCATTATTCATTTAGAATGAAAATGAAAGTAGTTTGCATCACTGGTGTCAGTTGTTATTCCTCTCTGTCTCCTGCAGAGGATCTGCACATCATGGCACCAACATGCAGCTGTCACTGCACTGGGATTAATTTGTTTGACTAAAACCCTCCAACCAGAACCCGACTCCAGAGAACCACAGAATGTTCTTCAGTTCTAAACATTAATGATACAAAAAATAATCTAAATAATAATAATTTTAAAAAAGAAAAACATATTCTGACATCTACAGTCTCGGTTTGGAGACGTTGCTTTCATGAAATGTCAAGTGAAATAAATGGTAAATGGAAATAAACAAAGTACACTTTATGTATAAATCTTGAGTTATAATTTAATAAGGTACCAATATGTTAACTTTCACAGTACATCAGAGTGGTTGTCAGAAAAAAGAAAAAAACACAAGGGAACACACACACACACACACATACACGTGCGCACACACACACACACATTCGTACCCTTTGAACGGAGCAGGTTGTGCAAGTGAGTGGCCTGGGTTCATGTAAACACATGATTCCCATCAAGTCCATTTGTCTCTCGGCCCGGGAAGATGTTGCTCTTTAAAAATCTCTAAGACAACAAAAAAAAAAAAAAAAAAAAAAAAAGTGGAAACACGTTATTTGGTAATTTAATCATCAATAATCTCCTTGTGCCATTGTTCATTTGTTGTTTTTTCTTTTTTGTGTGTGAGTGAAATAAACATGATGGTGAGTGGGGTCTGAGTGTAAACCCCTCTGAGTAGAAAAATACCCGGCAGCTTCCTGACGGTCAGCCTCACTCAGCCGCAACATCTCAGGAGCAAACTGAACATTTCTGCTAAAACCCAAAAGAAAGGAGCCGCTTTTAACATCGTCACAGAAGGCAAACAGTCATATCTGCACAGTCGTGAAAAGAAGAATGAGGAAATTTGGCCAAGAAGCATCTACAATTCTTTTACAACAGAATATTTTTGTAAATAAAAAAAAGAAAGGAGTAATCTCTCTCTTAAAAAAAGGAGCATTTTCATAACCAGGACATGACAAAACAATTAACTGCTAAGTCAGAGCTTTAGTGTGGAAGGTTCAAAACAAATGATGTAAATATTTCCATTTTTCACTGAGTCCAAAGTGCTTTTTTCTGGAAGGTATGAAATCAACAAGAACAGAGACAAAAATCAAATAAAAAACTTAGAAATAAACAGATCAACACACACAAGAGGCTCCCTGCAGTTTCCTCATTGACCGTGGGCAAAAAACGACACACGCAACATTTAGAAAGCAAAAGGATCAGAAACATAATTTACAAGCACGATAAATATACACACAGGTCCAATAAATATCGTTTTGTTAAAGCGTCCATACACCGTCACAATTACAAAAAAAAAAAAGAAATAACAGTCCAAAATAAGCAGTCAACTTGTGTCGTGTCTCGTTTTTTTATTCTGCCTGTGATTTGAAATCAATTCCTGTTCTACATTTTGTTCAGGACCCTTTTTGTAAAATAAGGCAGACCACTGATATTAATTAGCAGAATTACATTATGTTTTCTTTTTCACCTTTAATAATCTCATTCCTCTGGCAGAGAATTTTGGGTTACATGGGGGAAAAAAAACAAAACGAAACAAAATAAACCCAAATCACTCGATTGGTGATGTAACATGGTAGCCTTCTGCCTACTGGATGGGCATGTACGGCCAGCTGAAGCTGCTGCCGGACAGCAGCATGTCCCTTATCAGGGTCTCGATGGGCGTCTTCCCCACCAGGCGCACGAAGAACAGCTGCTCGATGACCGAGGAGGAGACGGTGCGGAGCGAGGGCAGGCGGAGCAGCAGCTTCCCGAACCGGTTGGGCTGGTTGGGGTACTGACTCCTCACGTACTCCTCCAGCGCGCACTGGGACTTCTCCTGGAGGCTCTCCACGTGGGCCAGGTCCGACAGGCCGCAGGCGTCTGCGCCGAGAGGAAACACACGGAGAAAAAATGTTTTAAAATCAGGGCAGGTGGTTTCATTTACAGAGATGGACTGATCCGATATCGATATCTGTGCTTTCTGCAGCATTTGAAGGAAGATTTATTGTAGTTTACATTTTTCACGTTTGACCAAAATAGTCAACCTATTGATTTTGTCAGTTTCAGTTTCTTTCATATTTATCTAACATCGACTGTTTATAGTCCTACTTGCACCGACTGGACAAATTGAAGTTGTTTTTACATGTTTGACTAAACTTGTGAAGCTATTGGTGTATTTAAATGAGCTGTACTGGTGCAGAGATATTAATCACATTTGTAATTCAGTACATTTATGTTGTGTTTTAAATCAAATCAGCACTGGTTTTCTGTATTGAATCGGTAGTGGTCAATGCTAAATTTCAGATATCGGCAGTGAAAAAAGTGGATCGGTGCATCCCTGTTAAAGTACAGCTTAAAGTGAAAACGGAGTCTTTCCGTTTTCACCTAATTCTGCAGCTCATAAAAGGGCAGATATAAGTAGGATCCGTCTTTTGTGTTGCAACGTTCATTAGAGAAGAGGAATGTAGCATTCACTAGCATGCCCAGGTACACAATGAGGGGAGGAATGCTAAAGATCTTTAGCTCTGCTAAAACATCCTATTACATCTCAGCGGATCAAAGCAGGTTAAAAAATTAAATAAAATAACAGCCACTGAGACGGAAACAGCAACTCAGTCGAGGTCAGGTAACAACCTGACATGTAACAGCGAAAGGTTCAATCATCCGTGCTGTGGGTGGTGAAAAGGACTTCATCTGTCTCCTCAGCCCAACGCTTCCTGCGATCAAAGATGACGACGGCGCTCGGCTAAAACCTCCAAAATCGTCGCAGAGGAATCCAGCAGAGCCACGTCTGGCAGAGCGGTTCTGCTGCACTGGATCAAATGTTTTGCTTCTGCAGCCTGCCGCCGCTGCAGCGCTGCAGGCCGCGTGGCAGCAGGGGTTAAAGAAAGGCTACTGTGTCCCAGTTTGAAGACACGTGCTCAGATGTGCTCATGGGGACCGAAATAGACCCCGAGAGAGGAGCTTCTTTTATTTTTCACTCCGCTGCCGCTGCTCGTTCCTTTCGATCCAGCGGCTCAGCCGTTAAAGGGGGCTGGGAGTTTAGCTGAGCACAACCTGTTTATGATTATCTTATTTTTTTTTTCTAATACTTCAAAGTATTTGTGGAATTAAAAACTGTATTTAAAATGTAACGGTTAAGGATCACACAAAGTAAAATGTAATTACTGGAGCCGACTCCTGGAAAACAGTTCATCACCACTTGATTTGAAGATGCAGGATTATGATGTTGACTGTCGGACGACACAACCTCCTTTAGGGCTTTATGAAGATATATTTTGATCGCTATGAGTTTAAATCTCATTTGGATGCTATGGCGATTCAAAGCAGCTTTTCAGAACTCTTTCATTCCTTTTGAGTCTTTTGGATAAACAAATATTTACTGCACAAGATGCTAACAGAGTAGAAGTAAACAACACTGTAAATAACATCAGTAAAGAAAAAAAAAACAATTAACACCCATGTGAGATTTAGACTTAAAATGATTCTCATTCACACTAAGTTCCTGCCAGGTTGTTCTGTAAGAATGTGGGTTTTATTATTGTGTATCTTTTATTTTATCTTGAATGTGCGTTTTTAAAATGGAATAATGTTTAAAAATTGCTTCTGTCACATTTTGAACAGACAATAAAGTTTGATTTAAACAAATCTCTTCAAGGAATAAACTTCAAGGAAGTTTACATATATTTAATTTGATTAAATGAAAAAAAAACACTGCATGTTAAAAATTATTAATACCCTCCTAAATAATTAACATTACAAAACTTAAGCTCTTCTTAACTGCTGACTGTCTTTCTGCATGTTTTGACATTGTCTTTGAGGTTGGAATGCCTCTTTACCATTACCCTAATCTTTAGCCCTTCTCTTCAAATGGGACGTTCCTGTCACAGATAAAACCTCAACAGAATTTTAAATAATTACTTAAAAACTAAATTTGCTAAGTTTTATGTCCCATAAACATCGAAGTTGCTAATCATGATTAAAGTTTTTTTTTTTTCAAGGTTTTTACTCTTAGCAATGTTTCTATTGTTGTTAAATTTATTCACAATAATTCCGGTTGTGTTCAATAACTCATTTTCCTTTGTTGTTCAAATGTCCAGTTTCCCAAAAAATCCTTACTGGAGCAAATAATCCGAATATATTTACCCGTGGTGAACAGCACGACGGCCTTGATGCAGCTGTACTCCGCCGAATCCACCTGCAGCACCTTCAGCTTCTCCACCTGCTCCTGGAAGACCCGGATGTGGTCCATGAAGGCCACCACGCGGTCGGCGGACATCGGGGACGCGTGGAGCCCCGCGGCGGCCAGCAGCGGGGCGACGTGGACGGGCATGGAGCACTGGGCGGCGTTCAGCACGAACAGCTCGCTCCAGGTGAGGCGCAGCAGGGCCACCTGGTCCGGGACCTGCAGGTCCGGGAAGAACGGGATGTTCCGGGCCCATTCCACGGCGCTGAACAGCATCCGCGCCGCCAGCTCGCAGATGTTCTCAATCCCCATGATGTTGTTGTTCTGCAGGCACTGGGAGCCGAACCGGGAGGTCGGGTAGGGCTCGGCCCGCAGCAGCAGGGAGATGTACCCGGACAAGTAGGAGTGGCACTGCAGAGGGTCACCGTTGGTCAGCGCGAACTGGCCGTGGTAGGACTGCGTGGGGATCCGGCCCCTTTGCACGGCTGCAACGATAAGCAGCAGAGATGTCACGTCAAACTGAAACAGGCGCCCAATGCAGCGCAGATGACATTTAAAGAACAACCCGGACTTAGGGACCTTTCATAGCAACAGATGCCGATGAAAAGCAACGGGACATTCACGGTCTCCTCTGTCCAGTCCGGTTATCTCTACAGTCGGCAGTGGGGAGCTAAATTGCAACGAATAATAGTTTCAGACAGCTCCTGGTCAGAAATGCCACATTCAGGATTGTGACATGAAAAATAATCCAGATTATTTGTAGGCCTCGACCTGCGCTTAGTAGCGGGGTTTCTGTTAGCCTTAGAGGTTATTTCAGTTTGTCTATGACAATTAAAACTGAGTCATAAACTAGTTTATATTTAACTGGAAATGTTTGTCTTCTGTCTTAAATCGAGAAACCCACTTTTTGGGGTATATCTGTTTGGAATATGATCCAAATTTTAAAAAAAAGAGGAATCTGAATTTATAATGTAAAAATAATCAAAATAGGAAAGCCTATAACTAGCAGCACTATGCTACATACACTAGGCCACATCTGAGCCTGTATGACCTGCATACATTCTAAATGTTGACACGGATTTTACATAAACCCACAAAATGCAGCTGTTTTATTTTTTAAGCCTCGCTCTCTAAAGCTGGAATCTCAACAAAAATAATGAAAAACGTCAAAATTACAACAAAAATAAATATCACAGTGTCGCTGCCGAAAATGAACTTCTTAAAATGGTTCTCTTGTTGTTTCACCCAGCTGACCGTGAAGGCAACACCTTTAGCTTAAACATACTACATGATGCTAGCTGGGACATTATTTCACACCACGTCTGTTTACCCTGAAATGCACCGCAGCCACTAGCTGTGAGATAAAGACAGATGAAATATTCTAGGAACACATGGAACTGAATAAAATGGTTTTTATCCACGTTATCAGAGCCCCGTTATTTGCTTTTTACAAATGTATTCCATTAAAGAAATTCAGCTTTCTAAAATATTGGACAGTAGCACCCTAAGCCAGTAAATATAAGTCAGTGCTAGTATGTTTTTTAAAAAATTTTTTGCAAGACAAAAATATATAAAAAATAGGAATTGGTGAAATAAAGACTAAATATATATTTTAAAAATACATTTGAGACAAAATTAGGCTACAACAAAAATTCCATTAAGGCTATTTACTTTTAAAAAGAATAGAAGCTAAAGGTAATATTTTTACATAAAGACTTATAAGATATTTTAGAAAGGATCAAATAGGTTTTCTCTACAACAGGACACATTTTCATATGATATTTTTTTTATCAGAAAATTCAAGTAAAAATAAAACATTTTTTTGCCAATACTAGCTCCTATTTGCCAATACTGGTAATTTTAGAGGAAAAAAAATATGTATGACTTATGCATGGCTGGAATTATATTTTAGACACACAATGGGATGAATACTGTATATTCACATAACATCACAACCTAGACTAGTTCAAACAAATGCTAGGCTACACAAATGTTGGGTCAATAATATTAAAGTTTGAAAATAATACCAGCAGCCAATATTGGTATAATATATATTAGAAAAATATACTGGCTTTGAGATAAACGATATATTTAATAATACCAAATATTTATAGAAAAATAAGTTTAGGTTAATAGCCACTATTAGCTAACTGCCTTCTAGCTAGTATTAATTTTTTCAGTGACAAAAATAGAAAAATATTCTCCTGACATAAACGCTGCTTTAGAAAGGTAATAAGTAGGTTTTCTTCACTATTACTGCTCAGATCAAAAAATTTTTACGTTAACAAATGTTATTCTAAACACATATTGCGTTATGTGCGTTTATAAGACGCGTGCGTTACGGTAAGTAGACGAACGAATAAAAAACAGAGTGGATAATGGGAAATTGAGTCTCCGTCTGTATTCTGCCGAGCTTCGAACAAAAGGAGGGCGGCAGGCCGTACCTTCCCTCCTCATGCCGACTTTGAGGCATTTCTTGAGGCGGCAGTACTGGCACTGGTTGCGGTGGTGCTGGTCCACGGGACAGTTCCTGTTGGCCCTGCAGGTGTAGGTCAGGTTCCTCCTCACGCTGCGTTTGAAGAAGCTCTTACATCCCTCGCACGTGAACTGTCCGTAGTGCTTCCCGCTGGATTTGTCCCCGCAGACGATGCACTCGATCTGCTGGCTCTGCTGTTTGTCCATGGAAGAGGAGGAAGAAGAGGAGGACGAAGAGGAGGTGTTGTTGTTGTTGTTCGTGGAGGAGGCGGTGGTGGAGGTGGACGCGGCGGAGGGGCCGGATAGGTTGGGCGGCGGGGCTCCCTGAGCCGCTCCCGCCTGGGGTATTTCCAGAGAGGCCGCTGAGTTCATGTGTCCCGTCAGTTCACCGGCCAGGGACAGAGGGGCCACCGGGGAGGAGAGGGTCCCCTGGGAGTCCCCGACGCCCTCCGTGGTTCTCCACGCTACCATAGCCATACCGACAGTCTCCAAAACTTTGCTCAAGCAACTTTAATTTTTTTTTTTTTTTTTACCGAAATTTTTTACACACGCGATTTGAATCTCTTATAGAAACTCCGACATTTTTATTTAATTTTATTTTTGCAAAAAAAATTAGAGTCACATTGGATGCTTTGAAACAGCCTTCATTGGATCACCGAGGTGCAACACTACTAATAATGTGAGACTAAAATAAACAGTCGTTGAAAATCCAAGAAGACCGCTTCACTCAGAGCGGTCTGAAGCTCCAACATCCAGGAGGTTAAAAAAAAAAATCAACAGAACCGAAATCCACAGGAAAGCGCGGCGTTATTCCACAAACGGATCCCCTCCGGTCCGTGTGTCCGGCTGTGATGAGCAGAATGCCTCGCGAGCGGATCTTTCAACAGAGATGGAGTCATCGGACCAGGCTCTCCAGACGCTCCCTGCTCTCCCGATCATCCAGAAGTTACATTAAAAAGACAACGAAGGAGGAGGAGAGAGAGAGAGACCGAGAGAGAGAGAGAGAGAGAGAGAGAGAGAACGGAGGATGAGGGGGATGAATCGGTTCTTGATGGATGGTGATTTTGATGATGCTTTGCAGAGTGTAGGAAAAAGAGGCATCCGTACGTCACCGCGGCTTGGTTGCGTAGACTCAGGGAGGGGCGGAGTCATCGCGAGGAATGGCGGGCCTAGCAGCAGCTGTGCGGGGGTTTGGGATTTGCATATTACCGGGGCGTCCATATACCTTCGTCCGTCCTCGGTTCTTTCACTGTTGCGGGTGTGTTTGTGTTGTTCTGGCTTTTTTAGCTGCAACACCTGCTGTAAAATCGCATCTCCTTTCTTCAGAAGATGTAGTAATTTTATTATGTATTTTTTTAAGGAAAGCCCATTATTTCCTAAATGAACGCAAACACTTCTGGCTATGGAGAGACTGGGCAGTCAGAAGCCTCTAACTGCAGCTGTCGGATGCCACCTAGTGTCATGAGATAATTGCACAGACATTAATTCACGGAAAGAGCCGAATGAACTGCTTTCATTGAAGTGAAACACAGTTTAGAGCAAGTTAAAAATAGATGTAATCCTCGTTGATTGTTGAAAACATTTTTAATCTTTATAGTCATGGAGAAGGTCACCTCGGTGTAAAAAGCCCTAAAAAAATCTGATTTTGCTGCAGTAGTCTTATGTCATTTTAAAAATTAGGAATTTAATTGGCTGTTTTTAATCAGTGTGTGAAAAAAAAAAACTTTAACAACACCACTTGGGGCACATGCCTCAATAGACATATAAAAAGAGACATACATATTTTTTTTTCTCACTGTCCAAAGTCAAATCTGACCAAGCGCCTCTTATTTTAGGTCGGTCATAATTACCAAAATTATTTGTATTTGCGAAATGTTAGAAAACATGGCAAGAACATTTTTTACAGATTCCTTTTTGTAACTTTTCTGAATTCTGATATTTGGTCAGTATCAAGAATAAATGTGTTTCAAACGTTATAACTTCCGTATGAAGTTTGGAGTGATTTAACTTCAGACTGAGGGTGAAAAAATGTGTTTGAATCTTTTTATTTGCTGTATGTAAACTTCTGGTTTCAATTGTTTACAGTCATGTTTTTGAACTGTGGGGGAAAGCCAGAGCGAACACACATGCACAGGGAAAGCAAGCAACCTCCATTCAGAACTGGTACTGGTACTCTAGGAACATCTAAATAGAAATCCACAACCATTTGTTTTCTAGGGTTCAAATATGATGTGACACTAAAGCCCATTTCTGTTATCCACTGCCCACTAGGCTGGAAGAGGAGTCATGTTTATCTTATCATCACCCAATCTGAAAGGTAAAAAAACAAAACTTCAAAGTTCACTGTTAGAGAGATGCAGAAAAGCGCTGCAGTTCACCAAGCTGTCACCGCGTCTCCATAACAACCAGCAGACACTGTCTATGCTAATCAGTTGGTGAACTCTACTGGTGCCATAACTGGAACACTATCCGTTGGTGAGAGTAGATTGGTCTTGGTAGTAGCGAACATGCTAAAACATGGGAAATCATCCCGTGCACATGTTAAGTTTGGTGGAGGATCTGTGTCGCTTTGGTCTTGGTAAACTTGTTGCGGTGCATGGCGTCATGAACCTTTTGAGATACGTTTCAATAACCGTTCTGGAGGGTTCTACCAATAAACTGAAAATGGTCACAACAGAGTATTCCAAAAGGATGATGGTCCAAAACAAACAACCGAGTCACAACAGAAATAGTTCAACTAGACACAAAATTGGCTTGTTTTTATAGTCACCGGAGTCCTCTCTTAGTCTCAACTTAAATTAAAGGTTGGATTTTCTTTTTCACTCATGTTGCTTCTAGGAAAGATATAATTATTTAAAGACTTTTCACACATTTGTATGAGATGTGCCAACAGTTTTACGTTTGTATAGTCAACAACGTATCTTCTAATTGTTTGCGGATCAATCTGAAATTTTCTACAATCTGTGATACTTTCCACATCAGTACTACATCTCAAAGATCTTGAGCCAGATCTATGATTCACATGATTTTCTCTTCTGGTCATTCAGTATGTTCACTCTTGTGTATGGATCAGGTAGTTGTATTGGAAGAAAAGGCCTCAGAAGAAAGGCCTCAGAAGAAATCCCATCATTCAAAGAAGCCGTGTTGTCCGGTTGTTAATGTAAAGCCCAAAACATTTTACTTTCACAAATGGGACATTTCAGCTTTTACTATGATACTCCACTTGATATATGAAACTATATTAGAAATTGCTTTGGGCTTATTTCAAATGTAAAGAATAGAAAAGAAAGGAGAAAACAAAGGAAGAACAGTAGGGAAAATATTTAAAGGGAAAGAAGGAGAGAAAGAAGCTTAGAGGCAGTACAAGTCAATGCCCTACAAGTCTGCTTCTGCACCTGCAGAAAGAGAAAAAACAAAGACATGTGTTCATATCTCTGTTATTCTTTCTCAGTTGTCAGAAACACAGTAGATGTTTGCAATTTTAATGACACAGTGGTCGGATAAATAGACGGACTGAAGAATTTTGGGGGTTCATGTATTGTAACGTACGTATTTTCTCAACTATAAGCCTCAGATATCTCTTCCGCTCCAGGTTTTTCACAACGATGCAGCAGCAGCAGTTTGGGGCGAACACCCAAAATTTGAGTCATAACAGGTCAATTGAATATTACATTTATTACTGTTGAAAAAGAAAAAGTTGCCAAGTTTAGATGTAACTGAACTGATTACGGTAGTTTCCGAACGGTAACTGTAACAGTAAAAGTGCTAATCCTTCGTGTCTGCTACTAGCATGTGCTAAATGATAATAGGCACCTTCTTCTTCTGTTTCTTCCTCAGATTTAAATGGCAGCTTGCATCCATTATTGTTGGATCCTAATATTCTATACCTCAAATTCTCATGTTCCCAGTATTATTTAAAACAACAAAAAATCTTATTTTTCCCCTCAATGCTATTTAACTGATGAACAACATTCTCAAATTTCAATTCCCTGTTAAAACTTAATTCCGTTTTAATGGGCGCTTTCAATTTTATTTCCAATTTTGACTTCCAATGATTCACTTCCTGCTAAAGAGCCCCCTGGTGGTTGAAGAAAAATCCACATTTGCCTTATTGTTCTCCTTTGCTATTTTAAACACAAAAGCTCAGTTGAATGCCTCTGTTTGGTCACTAGATTTTGGTTGAGTTGTGAGTCCTTTTGCTTTTGGACCAAGAAGATATTGAGTTTAGGCTCAAATTATTCTCCATGCAACTTTTTCACAGTCCAAAATTTGCATGCAACTCAGTCAGAGTTGCCCTCCAGTGTTTCTTTATGGGTCCATATCTCACCTTTTGACAGCTGGAGATGTTGGCTTCTCAGAGAACCAAGACATTATTTCATTAAAGGACACACAATATGTCCAATACTTATTATATTGACATTATTATTTATCACTTCCCCTGTTTCTTTATAATGTTGTTTTTTGTTTATTTCTCATTTTGTTGTTTGCTTTTTAAAAAAAAAAATATTTTATTGGCTCTAGTGGCCTTTATTTGATAGTTAATTGACAGGAAAGTGGGTAATGAGAGATGGCGAAAGACATGCAGCAATGGTCACCAAGGCCAGGAATTCAACCTGCAACAGCTGCGTTGAGGACCAAGGCCTCCAAATATGGGTTGTGCTTAACCCCTGTGCCACCACAGTACACCAGGTTGTTTGCTTTTTTTAAGTGAAATAAAATCCTTCCATTGTCCACTGAAGCATACAAAAAGTTTCAGTTAAGGCTGCAGTATGTAATTTTTTTTTTTTTTTACATATTTCTTAAAATTATTATGTCGTGCCAGTATAATTTAAGGCAGATAACTCTTGAAAAAATCAAACTCCTCTACCACTCTGTCAGAAACAACCAATCAGAGCCAGGAGGAGGGTCTTAGCGATGTCAATCACTCTTGTGTTCAGTCCCCTCCCGCTTGTTCTTTGCTAAGCTACAGCTTTTCCTCCATTAGCGAATTGAGCAGCGTACAGGAAGTTGACACTGCTAAGACCCTCCTCTTTGCTCTGATTGTTGTTTTTTGACGGAGTGCGGACTATAATAGTAGCACTGGGAGGAAGTGAAGGAGCTTGTTTTCTTTTTTTAAATTTTTATAAAGATTGTCTCATACCATACTGTCATAATGTGGTGACAGTTTTAGTAAACATGAAAACACATATCTTTGTAAAGGTTACATACTGCAGCTCTAAACTGTCTTAATGATCATCTCCACATGACTCCTCAGGCTGACCATGCTGCCATGTTCTTCACTGCGGGGACACAACAAGCTTCAGTGTTTTCACCTCGCTGGGTAGAGAAGAAACCTTTATTTTGTTTACTGGGGTAATAAATCCCCTCTTTATCTGTTTGAGTATTATTAGCCACAGTTTTAGCAATTGAACGGTAAATACTGAAATATTTTTTGCCCTTTCGAGACTCTTTGCTGGCAGGGAAAACTGCAAGCCGTGCTAATTGGAGGCAAACCGAGGGAGAGTTTGACTGGGACAGACCTGCTGTGTGTGCACCGCCAAAAAGGATGTGGCTGTTTATAGCGCGGCAGGAAGCAGCCACTGCTGGCTCACTGCTCGCAGAGCAGGAGCATTTTTCACACTGGCTTCATCTCACTTGTTTATTTTACAAATAGTAAAATAAAGCATCAGAAGACCCCTTCTGTGGTTCTTAGATTTCTTTCCTCACAGAAGGTTCAAAGTACTCATTTCTGAAAGAAAAACCAAACAAGCTGATGGGATCGTGGCCAGCCATCATCTTTGTGGAAAAAAAATGTTCCGACATTTTTTTTAAAATTCCAATCAATTTGCGATTAAACATGACCAAACAGTTCAGTAGTGAAATGATTTTGGTCTATTTAATAATGATCCAATGTGAAATATCTTATGAAAATGTTCATACCAGCTTCAGCTTCCTTCTCCTTGGGGAAGAGCCACGGTGTAGGAGACAAATGGCCACAAGCGCCTATGGACCTCTGGTTTAGATGGGCAGCCATGTTTTGGTAAGTTTGGGGCTGAGCTATCCTGTTTCTTTCTTTAAGTGGAAAATATTATTAAAAATTCACAGTTTGTACATTTTTTGTACTTCCATTTGGGTTTCTACAGCTTCTAGAAACAGCCCAAGTGTTAAAAAAGCAAACACAAAAAAACACTCAGCAGTTTTTTGGTAGAAAGTTCATATGTTTTGGTGTCTGGAAAATGAGCAGTTTCAAAAGTCTCCCTATAGTTAAGTCACTACCTAGAGCACTGCATGCTACCTAGCAACCCCAGTCGAGTGTTGGTTTTACCACAGTATGTTCTGCACAATGGCTGCTGGAAAAGAAAAGTGTTTTGTCGTGGACATCATCCAGGAACTACTTGCTGCATCTTTGCTGGTTGTGCAGGAGGCTCCTTTTCAAAGCAGAAGTATAATTTCGTATAATTGTGCATCAGTTTGTAGCCATTTTCATGTAAGAGTGTAAACAATGAGTTGGGGGAGCATGGCCAGCAGTGACTTAATTTGAATTTAACGTGACAAGACACCCTGAAATGACTAATTCTTCTTTGTGTGAAAAAAAAGATGTGATGAATGTTATAAACATACATTTTACATACGGATGTCAGAGTAAATGGGACATCTGCAGGACACACTTTTAAGATTGTAGTTTGTAAAACTATGTACCATTCCACTTCTCAGTTACATGTTACCTGTGTGTCAGTCACATCAAAGTGCACAAATGTGAAACATTTCAAAGATAATGAATACTTTTGGCACTGTAATGCTGGTAACATTACGCACCCATCAGACTGTGTTAGTTAGCCACCTGAATACACCGAAGGATCACTTTTTTTCTTCCATCAATAGATTGTTTTTACTCCCTGATGACACGGACATATCCCAAGTAGACAATGTCAGAATCCATCTGGCTCAAACTGTGAGCCAGTGGTTCAGAGAGCATGAGATATATTTTTTACAGATGGATTGACCACTACAAAGTCCTGTCCATGTAGAGAGTTGTAGGGTGCAGTAGAAGACTTCACCCAGGGCCAAACACTTCGTCATAAGATCTCAATGGAAAAAAGAGAGAAAAAAAATCAATCAGTTCTTTATGACAATACCACAGCAACTGCATCCCATAATCAAAGTATTCAGGCATGTGTATTTTCTCACCAGCTTCAAGAAATACACAGGAATCCAGGAGTATTCTCTGGATTTGGAGTAAGCAGCGGTGTGATGTAAGCTCATTATGGTCATGAAGTTAGGAGCAGGATCTAAACGTACACTCCAGCCAGAAGATTCTGAGAGAACCCAGAGTCTTCTGGCTGGAAAATTCAGAGAATCAGCAGTTTCACGATGATCCACAATCGAGGCTTTTGATGCAAACGACAAATACTGTGGAGGGCACAAGTATTTGATACAGACGGTGTTTCAAGATTCCTCACCTACAAAGAATCGACATGTTGGTAATTTTCATCATAGGTATCTCAACGGTAAGAGACAGAAGAAGAAAATATCCAGAAAATCACATTATGTGATGATATGTACTGCATTGCAGATCTGAAGACGGGTCATGAAAGCATGATATTTAAGGTTAGAATATAATATCAGAGAATAACAGACATTTTCAATACACAAATGTGGGCCTTAATTCCTGCTTAAAGGTTGTTAGTTTTTCTTTTCCAGCATATGTGTTTTAATCTGGCAACACATATTCTAATTTATGACAGAACATAAAATAAAAGTAAGCATCTTTCAAATGTATTCAGGCTTCTGTGGCTACTTTTCAATTACAAACGTGAGCAAAACTTTGTCAATATTTTTGCTAAAGTCACATTTGCAGCATTTCCATTAAAAAGGAAACACAATTAAACTCACATGTGAATATGTTTGTTCAAGTGATAAAGAACACGCTGCACCATCGTCCTCCTACTACTTTATTGAAAAACATCAGATTTTTTTAAATTGGCATTATTTTCTAAATGTCAAATTGTGCAATTATAGTGTAAATGGATTATATTATATTGCAATGTTCCTCTTTTTGCCTTTGTTTCATAAATGGTTAATAATTAGGTAACAATTGTGTGCAGGATTTTACTTAGGTGTGTCAGATTAAAGAGGGCCCTTTAAATCACTAATTTCACACCAACTTACTGTATTTTCAAGACTATAAGGCGCACCTAAAAGCCTTAAATCTTCTCAAAAATTTAAGGAGGGGGCCCGGGTATGGAGGAGCCAGAGAGGGAGGAATTTTTTCCAAGTCGCTTATAGACAGAGAAAGTGCGCCCTCTCGTGTTGAGAAAGGTGTATTTAATGTTAAAGACGCACCCCGCCCAAAAGTTTCCAGCAGCGCAGTCAATGCACATAAGGGGCCCCGGTTCGACGCTGACTTGTTCCACTAGTGGCGCCTTATAATCCGGTGCGCCTTATGTGTGCACTGAATTCCAAAATCTGTCCCTGACACAGAGACATAGTGTACAGTATGTACACCAGCAGCAATAAACCAATCAGAGAATTGTTGTCCAAGTTCTGTAGCACACGCCTCAGTAAAAACCAATTAGGTTTTTCCACACATCATCATCTCTGTTCATCTGTGACTCCAGATGATTAATAAAAGAACTCTAACCGCTGGACATTAGTGTAAACAGGCCATTCAAAAAGAAGTTGCAAGCAGGTGGGAGCGATGAATGACAGACTGAACACACGTTTACTAAGACAGGGAGGCAGTGACGGGCGAATAAAAAAATAACGTGAGTGTATTGTTACATAGTCGAATAAAGTTCAACTAAACTGTTTCTGTTACCTTTTTTTTTATGACCGTGTGTTTAGCATGTGTCTTATAATCCAGTGCGACTTATAGGTTAAATACAGAAATGGACGCCATAATTGAGAGTGCGCCTTATAATACCTTATAGTCTTATAGTCTGGAAAATATGGTACTGTTAAAAATGATCACAAGAGGAATAATTAAAAATCTTTTGACTCGTTTTATTTCATTTTCTATCCGGATTCATTGAAGTCGTCATTGTATCAGCACGTTTCTCCATGTCCAAAACAAACAACTAATGAAACTGACAGAACTCAATAAAATCACAAACCAGCAATATTTACCTCACACGACAGACATCCACACACCACGACGAACATTAAGGGGACACCAACGACAATCAACACACACAATATACTTGAAAATAAGATACAAATATTGTCCGTTAGAATTTTAAGATACT
>CAEGAF010112943.1:0-34579 GCA_903067075.1 Micropoecilia bifurca
CAGATCCCAGGAACAACATCAGACATCTCAGTCCAGAAATGTGCAGTACTAGGCACAGCCAAGATACTGCGCAGAACACTCAAGCTTCCAGGCCTCTGGTAGAGGACCCGAGCTCAGAGGATGAAAGAGACCACCCCCCGAAGGGTGAGAAGGGAATTTTTTTTTTTTTTAGTTCTATTGTTTTACTGGAGATCTCAGTGTTTGTGAACCTGAATTCATCGCTTGTTTATCACACTAAAAAAAGAGTTGATAACTGATGAAAAATACAGACAGGATATGAAATCAGATAAAGGCACATAGAAAGACATAATCTAGTCAAACAAACAACGTACAGGCCTTAGAAATATGTATATATTTAAAGGTTTTATTGGCTCTAGTGGCCTTTATTTAACGTTGAATTGGCAGGAAAGAGGGCAATGAGAAAAGGGCAAAAACATGCAGCAAGGGTCACTAGACCTGGAATCAAACCTGCGACAGCTGCGTCGAGGACTAAGACCTCCATATGTGTGCTGTGCTTAACCACTACAGCACACCCCACTTTGGCAATATTTAAGGTTTTCCAAAAGCTCCAGATCATACTTTTTTAAAATTACATAGGTTTTCATTCTAACATGCATTAAAAATGCACACATCCCAGCTTCTTTCAACTTCTGCATGTCTAAACAGCAACAACACAAAATATAAAATGTAAAACGTAGATGTAAAATTTCTGGAAAACATTTTAAAACTTTTACATAAATGGCAGCAATCTAGCACTTGAGTACCACTGTCTTGGTAATACAATGTCAGGTATGATGTTTTTGAAAAGCTGTCATGGGGTTTATAGAAGTGCTGATGGCTCTTTTTGACATGTTTACACCCTGTAACCTGAGACTTATCTGAAGGTTTGGGTTTATCTATTCAGCATATGAAAGCATAACCTTTGATAACACAAAAATCTTTGTACCCATTCTTCTACCAGCATTTCTCTGACACATGATAAGCGAGGCAGGTTCACCCACACAGCAGAGATATTCTGTAATATCAAGGGTGACATTGTAGCACTTAAATACTGGCAATTTTGTTTTGCTACTTGTTAACATAAATGTATTAGGATCTAATTTGCTCTGGAGAAAATATCCTTCAAATTCTTCACCTCTCTGGTGTAAAGAATATGTCTGCCAGGTGTGAGTTTTAAATTAAAACAATGCATTGCACTGTTCGCGCAAAGATTTCCTTGCTTTAAACTTTTTAATTAATTACATGAAGGGATGAGTCTTTGTGTAAATGGATTGTCAGCTGCACCAGATATTCATCAAACGATTTTTTTTTTAGTAAAAGTAAAATTTTGAGACCCCTTACAAAGAAAAAAATATCCTTCCTATGGCACATCTCTATAGGGATTGGGACCCCAGGTTTTTTTGAACACTGAAACTTGAGAGGAAATTATTGCCACATGGAAGAACACCAGGATGCTGTCATGTCACCGGCACCCCAAAAATCCCTGTTCCTGTAATCAGGTCATCCTGGAGGAAATTCAGTATCAAAGTCATCTGCAGGTGCACCCTATCAAGTGTCTTCTAAAGAAGTGCCAAAGACATATCCTTTATAGATGAAGACTGGTTGATGAATTAGTCACAGATGGCTCAGAGAGTTGCTTCATTTTTAGATGTTTCTTCTCACCTTGACTTTTCAGACACTTAAAAATACAGCAAGCACATACTATGACACCAGAGGGAAGGATGAAAGAGGGAGAACGAACCAAAGGATACAGGAGAGATAATTCAAAGGAAGATTTCACAAGAACAGGAAGCTGCTCAAGATTTACGTTTTTTTTTTTTACAGATTTCAGAGGGAAATATCAATTCAGAATAAAATAACTTTTTTTAAAGGAGGGCTGAAATATATTTTCAGATTGCATTATTACTATACAGCGTTGAGGAAAAGTATTTCCCCACAACCACTTTTTTTTTGTTTTGCATGTTTTGAATAAACTTCATTTAAAACCAGACAAGACATAATGTCTTTTTAGATTTTCCTCTATACCTGTGCTGTATAAAAAAACAGTTTGTTTTATTTATGCCTGTACTTTTGCTCTGTAGATAACAACTGAAAATAAATGGTTTATATATTAGTGTTGTGCTAAAACAACACTAATTGCACTAAAAAGCAATCCTGCCTTTCTTCCAAAATTGCACTGCATTTAGCCATTTTTCCTGAAATGTGCCATACAAATAAATTTGACTTGACTTCCATCGACTCTGACCCAGTTTCTTATTTTTGCTAAAGATAATGGGATTTATTTTCCCTCTAATTGAAAGCACATTTTGAGCAGTTGTACATCATCCTGTTCCTTTTGAAAAGGAAAATTCAGCATGATGCTGCCAACACTATGGTTCACAGTGAGGCTGGTTTGTTCAGGGCGTTCATTTTCTAACACCCCGTGTGTTAGAAAATACACTAGTTTGATGAATAAGAGCAAAAAGTTCAATTTATATCAAACCTCACCTTCATGTTTGCTGTTGCCCCTACTTGATGTCAGTTCAAACAGGTATTAGTCTTCACTGGTGTTTTGGTGTATGTTTACTATATGATCATGGGAAACTTTTTCATCTAAAGTTGTTGAAAAAGAAGTAGGGATATGAAGAAGAAGGAAGACTTTTGCAAGACACTATATATAACAAACAGATGATTGAGCTGCGACACATCTTTTCACCTCGGCTAACTAAAGACAACTGCCTGTCATTTTCATTCCCAACAACGCTCTAAAGAAAAGGCTAAAAACATATGCTCGCATTTAAACTGCAGCTTTACTGCTTGTTGTATTCCCATGGGCTGTGCGTGGCTCATCATGTGCAACAACACTTATCCCCTCCCCTCCCCTTGCTCCATAATAAATTGTAGCATGTAAGAAAAGCAGTTTATTGTTACATCAAAACACCAGTTTTGAGAGGCAGAAATGTGCCCGTTTTAAGTCTGAACATGCTGGCAAAGACCCGTGAAAACACAGCTTGCAGCACAGACAGGGCAGATCTGGAGCTTTGGTGCTGCACTCACAGCTGCTTTTGTTCACTGTCACTGCAGAAATTAACATAAAGCGGTAGGTTTGCAGTGAAAGACATCCTGTGTTTGTAGCTTCTAACATTTTTAAATATTTATTTTAAAAGCTAACAATAAAGAAAGTCTTGCACGCAAAAATGTGCTGGCTACAAACAGAAACTATTTCTTTTTTTTTGATCCAGGATAAATTTATTTCTACACTTTTTCATATAGCGATTTTAAACAGTTATAATGTTTCGGTGCATTCTCATTGTGTCGTTGTATCCTGCATACATGGATCAGCAAACCTTAGCACCTCAGTGCCTCATCCACAATCACCCAACACAACAACAACAACAACAACAACAAAAAGGTGATTATTTTTTTCCTAAGAAACGGCAGAGCAACGACACGAATGAATATATTTAACGCTATGATCTTGGCTTCAGTGCCAGATGTCAGGCTGTCTTAAAACAGACCAGAAACATCTTTTTTAGACACATTCAGGTTTACATTAAGCACACTTTGACACGGAATAACATATTGTTTTGCTGTTGAGTCACAGTTGTACCATCTCTTCTTTTTGTTCCACACTCATTAGCTGCGCTATGAAGTGGGACCTCATAGGAACCACAGTACAGACAATAGCCCAAATGGATTTGAGCCTTTTCTGCTGAGATTAAAAATGAAGCCATCGCTCCAGGAAAAACGCTGAACAGTCACTGCGTGAGCGCTACTGCGTGCCGTCGACGTGAAATCCAAGCACTGCTCTTTTCATCACAGCAGTAGATCATAATCTGTCGGTGAAAGCATAGCTGCATTGTGAGATGTTACACTTTGCTGCACAACATGCATATGAGGCACACACAACTGAGGACCAGATGAGAAAAATGATGAAGTCGATTCATGGCAACAAATCGTATTTGAACATGAAGATGTCACTTGTTATGTGACTTCCACATTCAGCATGAAAAATGTAATTCACTCTGGACATGCATCAAACGTTTATGTGAAATGTCCAGAGTGAAAGAATGAAACGTCATTGTGAAATGAAAAATTAATCTCTGCATTTTGCTTACATGGTTCTTGTATGTTATTGCAATATTTAGATTTGACTTTGACACTTCTGTTAACATTGATAATTGCAGAGTTAACATGCACAACATGACAGCCCAACTCTGCTTCTACCTTTATGTATTAAAAAGCCCCAATATAAGACAATTAAAATAAAGAGCATGAAGACATTTTAAAACTGGTGATAATCATTCTGTTCACTTTCAAGAGGGATAGTAAAGGTTGCTTCTAAAGTCCGTGAAGTTTAGTTATTCTTTTTATACCGCTCTACAAAGGAATCTTTCCGTTATAAAACGGTAACCTAGTAAATTATACCCTTAATCTCCCCTGGCCTATTTTCAGAGATGTGGACTCTAGTTTCAGCCACACCTGGGTTGCACTTATTAGTCATAATAATAAAGACTTCAAACTTGATTTAAACTTGAACCCTAATGACTTAAGACTTAACATAGTGTTATGTTCTTCCAAATTAGTCATCTTAGCAGTCTTTATGTCATTTAGTGAGGTAAAGACTAAATGACACTTAAAAACTGAGGTCTGTAAGTAAACTACATTGATTATTCATTGACACAGTATCCTCTCCCTCAGCATGACTGAGTGGTACAACACCTGCACAGTCCAGGACAGGAAGGATGTGGTCTGGGTGGTGAACACATCCCAGCGTATCGTAGGGAGTTCACTTCCTCATCTGGACTCATCCGCTGGCTGACTGTAAAGGAAGGCCAGTCATATCTCTGCTCATCCCACCCACTCAGAACAGAAACTGCTCATACCAGGAAATGGTACAGACATATTAAGACCACAAGCACCAGGCTGAGGGACCGCTTCTTTCCAAGAGCGGTGAGAGCCATCCATCCACCCCACCTTCCTGCTGCTTCAACTCTGCTCCCACTCGGCTCCCCTGCAGACACACTCACACAGACTCATGGACCCCCTGCTCTCACATTCATACCCATTCATTGAACCTCAAAGACTGCTAGAGAGTTTTTACACTAACAGATATTCTCACTGTTACATGCTCTTGCTGATGTTGTTCCTTCTCACCCTTGGCCAATTCCTGTGGAGTAACTACAAATGCAGCACTGAATGTCAGTACAGTCCATGTTATCTGCGTATTGGTCTTTATACCTTTTTACATTGTTTTTATTTTTTTTCTCCTCCTATTTGTACTTTTTCTTAATCACTGAGGGAACCACTGCAATTTTGTGATGCTCTAGCAACTTATTGACAATTAAAATCTCATGTCTTAATTGGCAAAGTTTTACTGTTAATCTTGGTTTAAAAATCAAGTAAAGCAGCTCATCATGTTAGTTTGCATCTTGGATTAAATGTTGTAAGGTTAGGTGATCATTTTTAAATGTTTTAGAATGTTTTAGCTTGTGGACAAACTGTAGAGGATCCTTACCCAGCAAAGGAATGTCTGTTGGTTTTTAGCACTTTGTGAACAAACATTTACTCCTAAAAATATCTATCCTATTATTATGGCATTTATCAAACAGAAATAATTTGGAAACATAAAAATTTAAGTCTAATTTAATGTCAGATGTGTGAATATTTCCAATATATGGGAATGTCTTGTTATAACTCTGAGTGATTCACTAATTATTTCCACTCCACTATTCTACTTCATTGACAACACGACCATTATTATAAACATATTAATACCCCATTTTCTTTGAAGATGATTTTAGAGGATTGCAGTTCCGGTTTCATAGTTGTTGTTTTTTTACAACTAACCATCATTTCTATGAAAGTTGTAAAATAAATGCTCTTAACTCAGAGAACTGATTGGTTTTGAGGGATTACATTTTTTTTTTAAAAGATTAATAAAAATAGACTATTCAGTCATTATGTTAATCCATGAATTATTTTTGTCCTCGATAAAGTCCGTAATAATTAACCCTGGATGCCACTTTTATGGTTCAGTTATAACTTCATTTTCGTGTTATCAGCAGGGAGCCTGCAGGAAGGATCCCGTCTTTTTGAAGGAACTGAAAATTCTCAATTCTTGGATGAAAATATGCGCGCTTGGCAGAAGGAGCTAAGCTTCCTGAAAATAAAGAAGCCTGTGCTAAATTTCAAGCCACATTATGCCGCTGCTGTAGCTGTCAGGGTGGTGGAATGTCTTTGGTTAGCTCTGTCCTGCTCCTGTCTCAGTCAGGGTTTCATCTCATATCACTTTAACCTCTCATTTCATGGCAAGCGGAAAAGTGAAGTCAACTCAGAGGAGCAGGAGCGCAACCCTCAAGCGTGCAGCAAAATTCTCCGAAGTAGGTGTAGTCATATGATGCTGTCACATCCAATCTGGCACTGGAAGAGCACTCAGACCTGAAGGACGACAGATTAGCATTTGTACAGACTAAACTGTCATGGTTATTTTAATGAACGGCACGTAATTGTTTTGTGTTTTGTTTGTTTAAAGCAAGAATTAGTTTCTTTTCTCTTCCCAGTCGTGCAACTCTGTCCATGGAAGCCTTTTAAGAGAATAAATTAAATATCAACTAAGATATTTCGGGGAGAAATAGATAGTTCTGTCAGCTACAGCTGCTGCCATGACACATAAGAACTGCATTTTGCTCCAGTCTCTTGAAAAGGCCATTGTGCCACATTAGTATTCCTCAGAAGGTTTTCAAAATTAGGTCTGTCCTCAAGTAACACCACTGTGGTAACGACAAAACAAGTGTAAACCTTGAAAAAAAAATCTGAAAATTATGTTTAATTGAATAATGCATGGCACCAGCACCAGCTACACTTCAGCTAAGTGTCACCCTATATGTAGATATACTTTTTGTCCCAATAGAAATACCAAAATCCAAGATTTGCTATTAATATCCTTTTCACATCATTTATTAATTCATCTCATATCTATGGATTTCTGTCTTTTTAAATAATCATTTTTGCTCTGAGGAATTGCTTAAATATTTCCTCATAGTAATAACAAATGTTTTAAATAAAATGTTTCACTAAAAACTATTTTCAGAAAATTATTATGGTTAGCATTAATAATTTATGGCTGCCCAGCACCAACTTAGAAAAACTGTGGAGGTGATTAATATTAATTCAATTAACCCACTCAGGAAAAAAAATACAGTAATTTGTATTAAATATTTATTTTCCCTATAAAGCACACATATTGGAATCTGTACAACATACACTCTTTTTATGTACATTGTCCCATACATGTGGACAATGACTCAATGATAATCATTATACAGGTTTATTTTTAGTACTGAAGAACAATAGTAAATTTGAACAGACTCCAGGCAGATTCCTTAGTAAAAACAAAATATGACAAAAATAAAAATAACAGACAATTTTTTTGAATTTCTATATAAAGCCCTTTATTCTAAATTAATTTGTCAAGGCTTTTTGGGGGGAGCCTATAGCAAAATTATTTTTAATAATTTCACATTTATCATTCTTCTTAATCTATGCAGAAAACCTATGTAGCTTAATATATTTAAGTAACAAATGTTGATGATACAGAAAAAGAGCTTTACAAAGGTCATGCAAGATGACTACCATCTGCATGACAATTGAGAATAAACTTGCAAATCCTTCATATAAAGAAAAATATCTTGATATTGCTGGATACTTGGAAATGCATAATTTACTATTTTACAGTTTTTCCCTCCAGTTTCTAAGTAGCAACTCTTCTTCATCTTTTGGTTTCTAACTGCTCCCACACACTTGATTCAAACTATCTAATTATCTCATCACAATGTCAGAAAGTTCAGAACAAGTCTGATAATTAGTCAGTTTTAATCAGGTGTGCTGAGATGGGAAAGCATCTAAAATATGAAGGACAGAGTGTCCAGAGAGCTGACATCAAAATGAACAGATTTTTGAAACAGTCAAAGAGTTAGTTAATGTTAGTCAAAGTTGCTCAGAGTTGCTAATAGGTCACTTTGAAACTTGTCACGACAAATTGCCCATGTTGCAGGAAACAGATATAATATCACAGATTTTTGCAGTATGGTGGATTTATGCTGTTCCAAATCTCAGCCTTTGAAGCGTCTCTTTAGCTTTGCCTTTCTACCAACATTAGGGTTCATGTTGAATTTCTTGTCCCGACATTTAAATGTTTACACATGTTATTGTATTCCCTTATTTCTCCATACTTGCATGGGAGGACGTTTCTATATTTGCTTTCCTTTGAAAAATATCCACACACTTTCTAATAGCAAGTCAGGAGTGCAGGCAAACCAGTTCGATACTCATGCCCACTTCTTCTGTAGTCGTGCCTCTGTTATCAGCCAGAATGTTATTTTGCAACGTCTTGTTGAAAATTGCATGGGTGGCCCTGGAAACCAAGGCGCCTTGAAGGTAACAGTTTTGGGCAAGGAGTCTGCCACACTCTTTTGCCAAGCTACGGAAAATAATAGTTAATAATAAATTGAAATTTGGGCCACAAGCAAATATCTATCAAAGAAAAGTAGAAGCTGCTGAGTTGTCAGGAAAAAAAGAAAAAAAAGACACTTGTGCTGAGCTAAGCTGTACAGATTCTCTTTTGAAGACAGGTCAAAACTCCAGGCAGGGCTTTCTACTGGATTTACCCTGCTCCTCTGCAATATTCCCATTGGAACACATAGAATGTGGTTCTGTTTTATAGTGCTGGAAAATGTATAGATTTATTTGTAAAACATCTTATTTTTCTTTTCTAATCAAAAAGTGCTTCACCCAAAGATACATCATTATGATGTATTTCTCCTTATTCGACTTCAGAATATGACCTCCATAGACATTCGTGGGTTTATAACTTTCCTTTACATTTTGCTAAGACCATAATTTATCTTTCATGTACCCACAGTAAAAGTTTCATTTTTTCAGTTTCTGGCTTTGCACCTGCCAGTCATATCGCCTGTCATATCGTAGGAACTAGACTGGACCAAGCTTCAACTGCCAGATAGATTGTCATAAACAGGGGGAAATACCCTTGATGCTCTAGACATTTATATACAATATGAGTATTTACGACTATGAAAATAGACTTTTGTTTCCTCACTGTTTTAAATCAGACAAAACATTTTCTTTTCGATGTCTGTTGGCCAAAATAATTTTTATTTGACAAATGCCAGAATATTGAGAGAAATATTCATATTTTTTGTATAATTTTCTTCAAATTAAGGTCAAAAACACTTAAGATTACAATGATTTTAAACAATTTGATGAAACCCAGATAACTGTGTCATCCTGTTGTAAGCTTCTTGTTAGGTTCTGGTCAGCATTATTTCCTGTCATTTTGACTTTTAACTTTATTTTCTCCCGGTTCTTTTCTCTTTATTCGTTTCATCTGGTTTTGTATCATATTTAGTTGTTACACCTTCCTGCTGAGCTGCTGCTGCCATCAACTTAATGTTCTCCTTCTCCTGCTATTACCCTTTTACTTATCTTTAAAATACTTCTAGATCAGTGCTTCTTGTTTGTTTGTGCGCATGTTCCGTCTTCTCACACCCCCAGTCGATCATGACAGATGACTGCTCCCATTGAGCCAGGTTCTACCACAGGTTTCTTCCTGTTAAAGAGGAGCTTTCCTTTCAACTGTCACTGCATGCAACCTCGGTATGAGGGATTACTACAAAGTCAACGGCACAAGGCAATCAATCGCTCACTCTCGTTACCTGCATGCTCAGGATGAATGAATGGTGCCCGTCAATGGCTGGATGTATTCGGCCAGGTTTCCTTACATAGAAAACAATTTGAATAACACACTACATTTGAATGTACAATTTGATAACTAGGATCAAATGGAATGCATAATGTTACTGGATTGAGTTTACTTTCTTTCTAAAGTGCCTTGAGATCTGATGACATGTTGTGAAATGGTGCTATAAGTAAGGTGAAATAAATCGAATTAAATATGTTTTCTGTTTCAAAAACAAACGTGTCTTGGTTGATATACTTGTAAAGCGCAGAACAAAAGACAAAGACGTTGTGAAGCTTCTCTCTGAGGCAGGTGAGAGAAGCATTATCCACAGTGATTGGAGTCCTCTACTAACATGGGGTGAAAGTCTACTGAATGACTAAGAAGAAATTACTCCAAAAGCAACATAACATGTTCAATTACAGTTCTCAAATCCTCACAGAGATTTTAATTTCTGGAGACAGGTTCCTTTGTCTGATTAAACTGAAATAAAAAGGTTTTGGTCCAAATGTCAGTGATTTTATCTAGACACCAAATGATAAGGTTGGAAGCAGTTGTGAGGGTTAAATGGGCTTTGGGTGCAGGAGGGATAACAAAATACATATTGTCAAGAGGAAAAACTGTATATGGAAATACTGAACTAAGTTAAAGCTTAGGTACAAAAGGCTCTTCCAAAATGGAAAATGACCAAAAGCATATCAAAATATGGTTACAAAAAGACAAGGAGATTATCATCACAGAAAATGTGTGGACCAAACTGAAAAGATGTGTATGAATATGGTGGCCAATAAGCCTGATTCAGTTCCATCCCTTCTGTCAGGAGTTATCTTCCAAATTGTTAGCAAACTATTTTGAAAAGGCTAAGTATTTAGAAAATACTGTATCTGTGAACTTCCAGATTTGAAAAGTTGAGAAATTCTGTAATCACCTCTCCTATTATTTTGGGTTTTAGACATTTTTTAGTGAGGATAGCATAAAACTTGTAAAACATGTTTGCAGCAACCTAAATAGCAAAATAACCAAATTAAGCCCATAACTTTCCTTTACATTTTGTTAAGACCAAATGTAACTAAACATAAGAAGTTATGTGTTGTTGCTCCTATAGTTTTTTTTTTTAAACTCCCATAGTAAATTATTGGCAAATAAAAAAAAATCAGGTGTTACAGAGGGGTCATTTCAATGTATTGCCTTACATATAGTTTTCATTGAAAATTGCACAATCTAATTTCAGATCTTCTTGAAGCTTCAAGAAGCTTTATTTCTGACTGTTAGAAATCTTGTGAAGAACACCCATTCACTTACTATGGTTTATGGTGAAATTGTTTTATCTCCCTTTACAGAACATGGCCCCAATAGTGAACACTGGAACTTTCAGAAATACTTCTGAAGACAGTGCAATCAGTGTGTTTCCATCAAGATTGCAAAAATCTTGAGACCGTTTTTTTTTTCTTTTTACCATGAAATACTTCTAATGTAACACCTTGGAAATAAGAAACTTTTTTATAGACCATCAATTGGAATTAAGCCAGTTGATATTAATTTGCACTGACAGGGTGGATGATTACTTTCTAATTGCAGACAGATTTCAGCTGTTATAATAGTTTTGCACATTTGTTCAACAGTCATTCTCTCTTTAATTCCACTTTACTACACATTGCTTAATTACTGTATTAATTTGTTTAGAATTCTTCGCTAGTGTGAATTACTTGGATTGAGACTGACATCTGTTGTGAATTTTATGCCAACAGGTCCACAATAAATATGTTTGCTGATGCATTCAATGCACCATTCTCTGTTGTAAATAGGCGACAATGTATCACATGTGCTGTGCCTATTTACGCTTGTACTGTGTCTAATTTGCTGGTAGGATCAGATATTTTTCTAGCATTCAACATATGTGATGCATTATGTTGTTGTCTCAGCATGTCATAAATCAGTTCCTGTAAGTTGAAAAAATATATATATATGTATATATATATTTTTTTTTTTTTAATTTTTTTTTTTTTAATTCTGTTCTGTTTATGCTCCCCCATATTGTGTAATATAGTATGCATATTGTGAAAATGCCCACTTTTTTGTAACTATCACCGATTCATGTTTTGATGACGGCAAACGGGAGAACAAGGCTCCCATGAAGGTCAAAAGTAAGAAGTTAGACCAAGCAATTTTTGTTAAAAATACTCAATTTGTTTCTTAAAATTGAAAGGCATTTAAACTGTCGACAAAGAATAACAAAGTGAGCAAGAAAGAGACAAGCGAGTAGTAATGAGTGAAAAGATGGACAGAACAAATTGACAGGCAGTCATTACCTCGTCAAGGGCATCATTAGAAAAGAAGGGAAGAGGGGCAAGATAACAGGAGGAAAATGAAGAGGGAAACTTAGGAAAAAGTAGAGGTGGGGGTAGTGATGGAGCGAAGGAGAGGACAGAGAGGGCCTGCGGCTGGGTATGATGATCTGAAACTATGGGGAGCTGTCTTGCTAAAGGACACACGGAGAGTCAGAGAGACCGCAGGGAAGCATATATCTACTTCCCCATCCGTTTAAATGACCTTGCTAATGCAAAACCAGATACCTACCCTGGAACATTTCCTTGAGGTACATCAAAATTCAGTGAAGAAAAAAAATGCAACCTGTGCATGATTACAGAGGCCCTCAGAAATCATGTGGTTAAAATAAAAAATCCCAATGAAAATGACTGTGGGGGCTCGTCCGGGATCTCTCCTCACTGACAACACTTTTGGTATCCCAAAACTCATTTTTCTTTTGCCCAAGCAACATTATATGGTGGGGTACTCAATTAGAAAAAAATATTAATTCCTAATTGTTCTACTTTAATATTTTTCTTTTCTACTCAAAATTTTATTTCCTTTGTGTTTTTCTTTGTTGTTTACTAATTGCAATGAAAAATACCAGCAACAGTGATTTCTTAGGTTCAATAAAATTGATTAAGTTTGCTGCACTTTAGGTCACTGATGCTCCAGGGCATAGCTTGCCTAAAGCCTGCTCTCTCTGGTGTTTCTTTGAGCCTGTGTTCTATTGCCCAGGGCTTTTCTGTTGTTTAATTGATACAATTTGTGTTTCACTTTCTTTGAGCTGTTTTTTACAGATCGGCACTAATCGGTAATCATCATATCAAACACATAAAAATTGTGAACCGTAACATCAAGTACAGAGAAACCAATCAAAAGAAGAAGAAAACTATGAAATAGTTGGCCAGACCCCAGAAAAAGCCAAAATGAGTGCTAGGCTGGAAAAAGTTAATTGATTGATTCAGTTCTCAGAATAACAATGATGAAAGAGAGGGCTGCAAGGACAAGTTTCTTAATGAATGCTGCAATTCTGATCATTTATAGTATGAAGCTGGTCAGAATATCAGAAGTCCAAACATCTGAAAGTGGTCAGACAGTTTTGTTGTTCCATTAACCATCTTTGTAAAATTTAGATTCTCTTTTTGGTACTACACAGACCTTTGGGGATTGATTGCCACAGATCGCTAATGACTTAATTTTCTTACAGAGGAGTAGGAAACGCTGGGCAACGTTTGACTCTCAAGAAGTTTTCAGAAGTTGTTCTCCTGCCTTATAACTTTGCCAATAAGTACTTTCAACACAAACCTGATGGCAACAAATGTGGCAAAAATTGTGAATGAATTTAGATGGCAATACACACAAAATCTGCAATAAGTAAGGAGAAAAGTTGGGATGATTTTGTTTCCTGACTTTCCCCTATTTTATATGCCCAACTAATGATGAGGTCTGTGTTTACCTCAAAAGCTAACAAACTAAAAGCTCTGCTAAGTGCCTCTGCAGTGATAAAACCAATAGCATATGTTTTCCAAGAGCAAATAGGAAAACAATTAACAAAAACAAAACCCACTGGTGTTGAATCAGAATGGCCCCCTGCTTCCCTGCCTTTACACAGAAGATAATGTTATTTATAGATAATAGAAATATTTTTCCTCCACTGCTTGCTTAGACAGAGGCAGCACCAAAATGACTAGCGTGAGGTTTAGATTGGACAGGAAAAGCAGCTGCATGCTGCGACAATTACCACATTAGTCAGCCTCTAAAATTAATCTCACCTAAATAGGAATGGAGGCTAAACTAAATGAGCTGTCTGGTTAAATCCACACATCGAGCATCCGTCTGCACCTTGTGTGAGTGCACCAAACTTTTTGTGGAACTGTCAGAAAAATTATCCATAACCTAACCTTGTAGTCATTTGGCTTGAGTGCTGATACTGTACCAAGCAGCAGGCTTCAAAAATCATTTCATGCAGGAATCCGATCAACAAACTCAACAGTAAAAATGACTAAGTTTACTCCAGTATCGAAAGAAGCGCCACGTGGAGAATTAAATCTCCCATCAGGTGGCATTCTAACCAATTTTTCAAGGCTGAATTGAATATAGAAGGCTGTGGAAGAAAAGTGGGGCATGTGAATTTATTTCTAATGTGATTGGAATGGCCTCTGAAGGGATAAATCAGATCAGAATCACTGAAGTGCGTCCACTTCTGTGAAAAGATGTGCTTTCGTATAGAAGTTGAGACCTCTTAATAATTGCAATCAGTACCCAGTTGAAAGGCTATGGAGATGAATTGCATCGTACCGTTTTAGCAGAAATCTCTCATTTTCCTAACTTTTATGAGAACCATACCGTTAGAAATGCCGCGGTTCTTTCTTATTACTCTACCAACACGTTGCAAATCACATTGGGAAGAAAGATAGGCAACAAATCGTTCCCAATCATTCCTCTTCTATCAATGTTTTTATGACAGACATTCAGCATCTATCACTGCAACTCTTACGACAAGTTCTTGTGAAACATTTACACCATACTTGGCCATTATTGTCTCCCATCATTGCTTTCTTTGAAACATTAGACCAATTTGTTGAGGTGTCTGAAAAGCAATTATTGTTTAGAAAATATTTTAGAAAATAGACCCAAAGCAAAAAGCAATAAAGGCGAGCCTAAAACAACAGGCCTCATGTCATGTTTTACAGTGATGCTATTATTATTACTAGTAGGAGTATTAACAGTATTTGTGCCAAGATTTCTTGGTCATAATAGAGGAAAAACTACAAGAAAGACAGAAAACTAAATCAACTATAGCTGAACTGCAATCAGAAGACTCATTGTGCATATTATCTCAAAATTCATAAAAAGACAATCACTTTTGCAATAAAAAGGAACTAATTCTAAATCTCATCTCATTTATCTCTTAGAACTGCATAGACAATTTCTCTTGAGAGCATTTAATCATAATTTTATTTATTAGCTAATTTAAACCAAATCCGGTTTATATTGCATCTCATTAACTGTGGTTATCTATTGCATGAGTGGTGAGCTAAAATGTTCTAAAATTAAAACTTGCAGATACAGATGCCAGAATACTAAGCAAGGCTCAGAGATTTTATCTCATTATCTACGTCCTTGCCCTGTTGCGTTGACTCGAAGAAGATACTGCCCTACTGACTTTAAGACTCAATTTTTTATAAATGAAGTGACACACTAATAACCAATACAAAGACCTTCTGGATAGCTAAATACAGAAATCTACTAAAAAATTTAATTAAAATCTTAAAGTATTTTCTTCTTATGTTGTCTTTTTTTTTTTTCATTTTAGCAACGTTCCGTGTCAAAACCAAGAGCACAATTTTGAGAAAAATACACATTCACAGCTTTTACCTTGAGTTTGTTTTCATCAAATCTGGTAATATAAATATTAAAAAAGATGGTTTTTAACACATTAACACTTTATTAAATAAAACTGTTGTTTGTTGCCATTAACAGCATATCACAAATAACATAATAACATAGTTACAACTTGACATAACGCAATGTTATGCATCCATAAGGCTGTGTATCAACAGTAATGTAATGTTGTAGGGTAACTTTTCTCTGGGCCCCTTAACAACAAGCGAGTAATTTATAAACACTCCTACCTGAGTGTTATTGCTGACCATGTTCATCCTTTTATGACCACAGTGTCTCCATCTTATCAGGGCTACCATCAGCAGGATAATGCACTGTCGCAAAGTTCAAATCCCAGACTGTTTTTTTTAAACATGAAAGTGAGGTCACAAAGATAAGTTATCTTCCAGATCTCTCGATCAGATGTTGTGCTAGACTTTGTTCAATGTCTGTGATTGTGTTTGTAAATAAAATCATATATAGTTGCATTTAATTTGTATGCGGTTGAATTAATATTCAGGAAGATGAATAGAGAATCCACATCACACATCAAGAAGATGAATACTTGTAGCTTTCTATTCCACAGTGACAAAAAAAAAACACTGACTGTGGCTCCAGTGACTACATACAAACAATGAAATTAAAAGGTGGCACACATAAATTATGTGCACCTGCTTATGCTTAACCAAATGTGTCTTTGATGTTGATCTGGAGGCTGAATCCACACTCTGCTGTCCCACTAGAGACTGGAATTACAAGCGCATCTTCAGCAAAAGTTTTGAAATCAGGGAACGTTTATCCAAGTGATCAGAAGTCTGAAAGAATGCTTAAATGAGGAGGTTCGTATCAGTGGTTCAGCTGCACCAAATGCAAATCTTCATGATAATAAAATGAACATTAGTTTTTTTTATTGATTTAATTAAAGGTTATGCTGAGGTCAATTTCTGTAATTGGGGGAGATGGCCTAGGCAGCTTCAGCAGGAATGTTACCGCCCACTTTTGAGGCGACACTTTGCTCAGAGCAAACACAACCTGGGCCTGAGTACAATAGGGCCATGCAAGCCTGCAGTGCAAAAATGCATTTAAGATGCATAAATTGTTGATATATTCTAATATATGTAGGCAAAACAAAAAAAAACACTATATATGACCACATGAGAACGTAGCTGCACAAGTCCAGTTAAATATTTTATGTTGGATTACTAGCCAGTGTGTTCTGATTCATGCTGGACTTTTCTGAAAGTGTAAAGCTAGTCTGGTCTAGCCTTTATAGCTATTAAATGTTTCAGTTGGCACACCATCAAGTGAAGATGCACAGTTTTACTGAAATGTTTTGATACGGCTTCTAATAAGAAGGAAACTTTTTTTTCTGCTCCCTTGTGTGGAAATCATATCAGTCTAACTCTTCTTTCTGCAATTAGCCCAAGGCTGAGAAGGTTTTATATGATGTTGGAGCAATGAATAATTTAGCATGTAAAAAAGCCTTTTTAAATTTCACAATTACAGGTTTGAAGATCTAACCCAAGGAGATCTGTCAGAGGAAAACTCATATGGGGGAGTGGAAATTTTATGGGAGATACAGAGTTTCAAGTGCTGATGATACATTTGATAAACTCTCTAAATTGTTTCTGATATTATCACTGCTAAAGTTGTGGCAGCATATGGGACGTTTGTGTGAATTACAAGATCAGACAAAGGGAGGATCTTTGCCATTTTTAACCTGAGTGTTTATAAATTTTAATTTCACTGCCATGTTGTGCACATTAGTGCACAACATGGCAGTTGTGCACTAATGTGCACAACTGCCATGTGGATTCAGCCTGTGCAAGGAAAAGGAGGTGCTGTTCATTTCACTCTTTCAACAGGAGAGAAGACAATAAAGGAGGAAGAGACTAAATCTGAACTTGTGGGAATAAAGTGGGAGTACAAACAAGAAAAAGAAGCGAATTGAACTGATGTGAAGACAGGTGGAACAGCTACAGACTATGCATGCATTTGAACACACACTAACATAAGCTGCACCACATGTGTAGTTACAATCAAGTCTCGGAGCAGTAGGAGAGCTGACGACTCTCTCAGCCTCTAAGGGAATGCTACTACACACTTGGTTGTGGATTCTCCATCTGCTGAACGCTCAGAGACTTGAAAGTGCTGAACGTCGTCAAAGACGTTGAAGGTGCTTAATGTTAAAAAAGCACGTATTAACTTGACATAAGCTGATGCTAAGAGTGGACGACATAAATGCAGCACAAGGTTTGAATAAGAGGAAAAGGAAGATGGATTACTGACGAATTTTGCATAGTAAATTTACTGAGCTTTACTTACTAAACTACGTGGGTCCAAACCCACTCTGTTTACCCTGTGATGTTCTACTTTGTGTCAAGCAAACAAGCAAAATATTGTGCGGAAATACTGCAATAGAAAAATGTCAAATTTGAATCTAAATGTACTCTCACTGACAAAAAAGCCAATAACTTTTAGATGTTTAACTTTGTTGTTTATTCTTAAAAAATATTGTTCTAAAGTGGGAGTTTAAAAACAAAGAAATGTTGAGTAATATGAGATATCTGCACCAACACATGAATAAAATTGCAAAAGGAAAAATAAACTACTGCTTCAATCAGCTCACTTAAACTGACTGTGCAGATCAGGAGAAAGAAAGCAGGAAAATTTTGAGCACATTAAAAAAACTTGGGACTAAAAAACCTTTTGACTAAGTAAAAGAAAGCATGAGTCTTTGTTTAAAACAGTCGATCACCCTGAATTTTAAACGCCAGCATCGTCAATATAAAAACCTGTATCAGTGAAGCACCTGAATAAAAGAATCTGTTCAGTGGTTTTGATAAATCTGTTTATAGTTTCCTGAAAAACATATAAGCCTTTCACCTTCTTATATTTTGCACCGCACTGGGCATGAGCCCATAATAACATTAAAACTAACCAGACTATATATTCTGAAGTTATAATTCTGTCACATTTGATAGAGTGGCGACTATTTCCTTGTAAAGAAAATATCCATCTCTGATGCGGCACAGGTAATAAATGCAAACGTCAATTCAAGTCAATGTGTACAAAACTTGCTATCCAAGACATTTTGAAAGTAACACACTGTTGCTTGCAATACACCTCTAACAGTTACTCAGACATGATTTCTCTCTTCTTTCTTCTAAAATACAGTAAGTAACTTTAACTGGGACAAAATCTGGTTTAAAAACAGGAAAAAAGAAACAGTGTCATATGCGTTGGGTTTAAATTAAACTAGGGCGCACTGTGACACAGCAGCCTCTCAGGTGGCTACCGTAGATTATTTTTACACTCAGAATCGTCTTCTGGAGTGCCAGCACAAACTCACTCCTTTAATCCATCATTTTTTTCTGCAACCTTTCTACTGTGATCTTCTCTACTTCCTTTTGTATAAAAAAATGCTTCGTTTTCACCAATCTACATTTACACAAACCTGGAATCCTTTTAGCTCACACATCCTAACCAGACGCCTTCTTCCTCATCCAGTTTCTCTCCAGTTTATCACTTTGTCAAGTAGTGTGTTTTTCTTGACACCGACTTTTTTTTCCCCAAATTCAGCTTTTTCTCATGCGATATGTCTTTATATTTGTGTTATTTTCTGTGCCTTCAGCTCTGTCAAAGGTTACATCTTCCTCCCACCGTGTTACTCATGCTCCTTTCTGTATATGTACATACACACCTCGGTATCCTGCTCAATCTAAAACCCTTCGGCTGCTGTTGCTCACTTCCTGTTCTTTAAACTGAGTTCTTCTCTGCATCAGATGAGAATAGCTAAATAAATTATGTGTAATATATCGAGGGCATTACCAGAATGAACACTTACATATATAAGCTATGGCTGTCATAAACTAAGAAAGGTTAAGGTGACACACTGTTTGTTTCAGTTTTTACTCTCATGCAACCTCAGTCTCAGGGCAGGTTTAGTCCCATTTGTGGTTGAAAGAGTGTCTCTGCCAGACACCGCAGGAGCAGAAATGAGAGACAACATGAAGAGAGCAAGACCTTGCTTTCACAGGGCAGCGTTGGCAACTGTGACCATCAGCGGGATGGCAAATGTTGCAAAAATGCTGCTAACACAGCAACAGCGAAGTTAATTGAAGAATTGTCGTCACTGCTGTGCATAAAACACAACAGTTAAAACAAGAACTTAACATGTTAGTGGTTTTCTCACTTCAAATATTTCTAATGGGAACAAGTAACTTAAAATGAACACCAAATCAAAAAACAAACCTTTCTTAATAAGAATCTAAACATTAAACCAGTGTTGGTTTTCAAGCAATAATAGTTCCAAACACACAGATAAGGAAGCTGTAAACTGATTTTAGAGGAAGAAAGTCAAACAGTTAGAACATGTCCACAACCCTGACTTATTTCCAATTATAAATCTAAAACAATAACTGGAGAACAGAGTGCATAAACAGGGCCGCCTAAATTTGCAATTGCAAATCCCACCATGTGTCAATTTCTCTGTATGCGAGACATGAGGACGTTGTCATCAATAAAAAAAGATTCTTCCACCATGTCTCTCTTTTTCGTAAAATGTTCCATGCAGTACATTAAAATGTTTAATTAATATTTATGTAAAACTTATTGTAAGAACTGCCAGTAATTGTAAATATGTGGCTTTGTCTAAAACAATCATTTTAAAACTTTTCTCCCACTGAATAAATGTACTACATTTTAAAAGTTGGTTTTGTCTAAATTATGCTGTGTAAATTTATGCTGTTAACGTCAAGCTTTTTGCGCGACTTTACATGGGCTGCCAATAGTTATGTGAAAATTCTGTGTGACGGCAAAACATTTTAACGCCAAATTTATCACCAACTGTTCTAGTATCTAGAAACCGGATACTCGTGGTGCAGGGAGTTATAACCACAAATGAGGAAAAAAAAATGCATAGAAAAACAAGCATTAGCCTCTTAATCCATCATCATAGCTGAATGATGAAGAAAAAAAATCTGTTGTCAAGAAGATGTAAACTTAAGTAGGGCAGATTAATTTAGTAATGGAACATAGAAGAGAGGTACATTTAGTGGGATACATACACCACAGTGGCTGCATTAAGACTTGACGCAGTTGAGGGGATTTGTGACAGTGGTCTAAACGGTGTTAAAAATTGCTCGTTTTGTGACATTTATGTAACAATGTCTGTCATTGATCTCTCAGAAAATAAAAAGAAGGCTAAATGATTCACTTTCCATTCAAAGAAACCTCTACAAAATAGAAAGTCTGTGTAAAGTTTTCATCAGGACATACTTAACCAAAGAAAAAAAGCAAGTACACCATCTTTCCAATGCTGATATGGTACAGCTCAAACCAGCAGGAGAAAAGGGGGTTTATTCAATAGAGCTAAAAACCCTAAATAAGGATAGGAGATACTGTACGAATTGCATAAAAAATGTCTGATGAAGCAAAGCTGGGAAGTTGCTTCCCAGCTGAGTTGATTGCTTGCCTGGGAAAAAAAAACTCATACAGTACAGCACATGTGGAGACCTTCATTCGCTATGCAGGAAAATGCAGGGTAACACTGGGCTCTGATATACAATCAAGAAAGACTTTGTATGACAATACAATCAAAAAACGAATCAACGACATGCCAGATGGCTTTGGAGCAAAGCGGCACTGATATCAGAGCCACCATATGCTGATAACTCAGACATTACAACACAGCACATAGTAATGTTTTTCATGAGTGTCCAGACATCAGGGACTTTAAACTGGATTCAAGACAAATTTAAAATATAGATGCATAAATCCTCAAAAGATAAACTATGGTAACCCCCTCTTTCCTCTTGGATACCTACTTTAGTGCCCTCTTAATGCTGGTTTACAAAAAGAGCTGGAACAGTTAATGATTTCCCAGGAGCACTTTGTTACCAGCTCCTCATAGTAAAATGGCACATAAAAGAATAATCAGAAGACCATATGTTTTAATCACTTTGACTTTGAAAACAAACATTAAATACATTCATTAGAAAGATCAACTGCTTGTTCAAATAAGATCACCACCTGGGTTTAACAAAGCAAATCAATAAGAGCCTCCCATTGGATAATTACAGCATGGGTGATTGCTTTTCATCTGGCACCAAATGATTTATCTCCAACTCATGTAGTATGTAGATTCTCATTAAATAAGCACATTTAAAGACATCCTTGGGTTATTTAAATTTGGTCAAATTATTGACATTCATCAGGGTCATAAAAGAAAATCAACAGAAGGACTAAAATTGGGTTGAATGTGGCAAAGCATTTTTAGAAACTGGAAGAATAGTCACTGACGATCACCTGCGCTAAAAAACTGTGATGGGAAAAAATATATTTATAATCAGCAGTCACTTAAACGTTAGGTTAAAATCAAACCTCAAAAACAACAGCAGAACAAACAAATATGTCCAATAGATAAAATACAAAATTCATGTAAAACTAAAGGGATGGGAGTAAACAACTATGAAGCTGGTTTAAAACCACAGATTAGTGAGGCTAATATGGAAAAAAAAAGGTTTGAGTTTGATAGGAAGAATAAAGACTAGACTGGCAAAGGAAGAAGGTTGTTTGGTCTGATGAGTCCAGAATTACCCTCTTCTAGGGTGATGAGTACATCAGGGTAAGAAGAGAGTTAGAAGAGGGTAAGAAGAGGTCAGCTGACCTTAATATGCTCAGGTTGTTCCATCAGCTCCTTACTTCTTCTCTTTCTGTATAATATTATAAGATCCCATCATTCATTGTGCTCAATCAGAGAGAGTGGTTGAAGAAATGTGAAATGTCATTTTCATACATAGATTGGCCATCAGGAAGCCCATGGACAATATTTGGCATGAGATTTTTCTCACGATCTCCACAAGTTCTCAGCAAAAACTTTATCCAGTAAGCTACTGTAGAAGGTTATCGGAACAATGCCACTGCTACATGTGTGCTATAATCAAAGCTACAGGCGATTCAACACAGTATTACAGTATGTGACCTTTTTTTTTTCTAACCTGTCCTGTCCAGCAGTGTAGCATTCTGAATTCAGTGAGTGACCTTTTCTTTTGGACATGCCGGGTTTTGTCATTCACATTCTCCCTTTGTGTCTGTTTTAGTTTCATCCACCCATTCATCCATGATCTAACCCTGCCTATCCTTCCATCTCGTCATGTTAAAACCAGAAATGTCAAAGTTTTTTTGGTTTTTTTTTAGATTTTACGTGATAGACCAACAAAGTAGCTCATCATTGTGTAGTGAAAGACAAGTGATGTATGACTTTTTTTTATAAATAATACCAAATAACATGTGTTCATGAATGCAGCATTCATATGTATTTATTCCCCTCGACTCTGATGCCTCAAGATCAAATCAAACAACCAACCGACCGACCAACCATTCACACGCACACTCCACTCCAATTAGGAGACAACAATTAACCCATCAGGCTTTTTTTTTTTCAACTTCCTCTGGGAGGAAGTTGGAGTACCCTGAGGGAATCCAGACGTGTTGAATGAAAACCCAAAGTTGGGATTTGAACCAAGGACCTTGTTGCTGCCAAATGTGTCACCTTTCCACACTCATCAAAATATTTTTTTGAGCTGGTAAAAACAAAACACTTCACAATAAAATTATTTTTGCTCTCAACCTGATGATCTTGGACACCATGGCAACAAGTTTCGACATCACTGATTTATGGTGGTGCGGCCTTTTAATGATTAATGATTTTAAGAGAGGGTTGGACAGTTTAGTAAAACCATTATCCCTGCTCCTACTTTTCATTCTGTCCACCTATTGCAAATATTCACAGAAGGTTTAAACCACAGAGGCCGTCTTCAAGCTGTGTCCCAGCCTACATTTTTAATTTTTCCTTATCATCTAGCAGCCACTGATACTTCATGTAGGTCAGTAAGGAGGGCAGAAATGCACGCTCTCACTGACACAGACAAATACTCTAATGCAGTGTGATAATGCAAAATTCAGTATGGAGCTTTCAGTTAAAACACACATCAGGATACGGATATGGACCCATGCAGACGTTGAGTAGAAGCACACTGGAAAGAAAGCCACAATCCTCTCCTTACTAGCAGTGTGTGCACTTTCTGGCTGTACAGTATGAGATTGTGCATAAAGTGTTACAAAAAAAACACGATCACAGGCAGCATCGCAGACTTGGGACTTGACTCTCCCATGTGACACCCCAACAAGAAGTCTGCAGCGATCTAACTAGGGTATATGTCAGAGAAAAGCTTGCCAAAAGCCCTCTCTGGGTAGATTTAAACCCTGCTAACACACTCGCACACATGCAGGCAGTTCAGCAGCTACCCACACATATGCTCCCTGCAGAGATTAATAAATGTTATTCAGATCACACGGCTCTGATGAACTTGGTTGACAGAGGGGGTCTGCAGCCTGTCGAGGCAAGTGAGGCACTTTGCCCCTCTCTCATTCAGCTCACCCCTACTCCACTCGCTTTTCATCTTTGTCTTTTTGTCCTTTTTGCTATCCTCTTCTTCATTTCGCTCTCGCCGATACCCTGCATGCCTTACCCCACCAATCTCTTTCTTCCTATTTGATCTCTTCATAATTCAGCAGGAGCTGATGTGGAAAAAAGGCTATTAATTGCAATGATAAGGCTAAAATTGAAGACGACGCACAGATCAAAGGAGGGTTCAGTTTTATATTTTTTGATCACAGACAGACTGCTGTGCTCTTTTCTGGGCTCTTTTAACTAAACAAGCTGGACCAGAGTATTTTAGGCATCAGTGCGTGTGGTTTGATCTGTGGTTTAAAGTAGAACCGAGATGTGCCTTGTTTGAATAAAAATCCATTCATGTATCAATTTTCTCTACCTGCTTTGACTTTGTAAGGGTCACACGGAGCTAGAGCTTCTCCTAAAAGAGAAGCAGAGTACACAATGGACAGGCCATCACTGCAGGGAGACACGTGTGACGAACACCAAAAACTAATTCATCGAGAAGAAACAAACAAAACTGGTCTGATATGGATACAAAACCACTAAATTATTGTGCATGCTCTTATCTAAGTGTTGTTATTTGCTACAATTGTGTGTTGTGATCAGGAGACATGATAATCATTTTCATAGCTGTCAGTTTCATAACTCTGTATTGTGTCTAACCATCTCTCATATAGGCCAACTCCAAGACTTTAGTTCACTCTTTTATAACTTCTATGACAGGTTAGTTTATTTTATATACATTCACATAATTTGTAATGTCATTTCATTTTAAATTGATTACTGAAATGTTCTGCTTTCCTAAAAAAAAATAATAAAAATACATTTATTTATAGACCGCTCTATACATTCAAATTCAGCTGCAATAAATGCTAACAAGAATTGAAAATGAGTTCACGTCACACACTTTTGACCATAAAGTCTGCGTAGTCTGTATCAATTATATGACCATTTAGAAAATGACTGTAGGTTTCTCTCATTAGCATAAAATGCTTTTAAGTAATACAATTCTTAATGGTCTTAATCTACTCTTTTTATTCGATATGTGCTGATCCTCCGAAGCTTCTGTAGAAATCTAAAATGAAAATTAAAACAATTATTTTCTGCTACGACCCTCACCTGTTGAACAGCCTCCCTGAGGACCTGAGGGCAGCTGAGAGTTTATGCTTTAAAGCAAACATCTGTTCAGTCTGGCTCATTATCTTCTTAATATCTTATCTCACCTATTATCTGGATTCATCTCTACTTATACTGTATAATTTGATTTATCCCATTGACTGTATTGGCAAGAACGTTCACATCCTTAAGATGCCATTTGTTAAAATTTGTGTTTTAAACACAAATACCTTGACCACTGCATGTTAACATTTTTGTTTTTCAGGTTTTATTCATTTTAGGGTTTTTCAGAAATGGCTTTTGTCTTAGCAACATTTGCAATCTAAAGAACAATTTTTGTGATGGTTCTTGCAAAATAACTAATAATGGCCCAGAGCCCCAAAACTACATGACTCTTTGTAAAGCAAAAACCGAAATGTATAAATGCTTAGCATTTAAACACACTTGTTATAGTTAAGGAGTCATAATTTTATTTTCATTTCTTTATTTTCAAGTTCTTTGTAAATACTGCATGAAAATACCCAGAAAAACAGCTAAAATAAGCCTTTTTATTTCATTTTTATCTAAAACAGAGCTCGGTTTTACATACATTTTGGCCAAAGCGTGTAAGAGTCAGTGCAGAGGGCCAAAAGAGCCACATGTGGCTCTAGAGCCGCAGGTTGCAGACCCCTGCCGTGCATGGACAGCTGTGTGCTCTTTGAGGGGAAGACCTGCAGCTGAGCGCAGACACGCACAGTGAGCTACAGCCAGTCCCCAACACAGTCATACTTTCACTGCTCATTGACTGCAAACCTCACTGTAAAGGGTAAGAAGGTGTCCGTGTTGAAAACCAGATTTGTTTGATCATTGAAGTAGAGTTAACAGCTTACAATACAGTTTCACAAGTCATACACATGTCAGTATTAAAAAAACGGAATTACAAAATATGGACACATGGCAGGGTGGCATGTGTAGCACTAACAATTGTTATGGATGACCGATCCAGGATCGGCATCTTTTCAAAAATATGTTATTTTTGACTGTCAATCTTTAACTCCACATGACCCCAAATAGCTATTGGTCTAAAACTGAAAGTGCTATTCCTGTGTTGTTCTCTCTCCTGTACACAGTAAGCCACCGTCTAAGTCACTGAGTGCTGCAGCTCATGAATGAGGCTTGAGGGTAAATTATGTGTTATCAAAGGAGCTGTTATAGACAAAAACAACAGATTAAGTCAATCAGCGGAGCTATAAAGCACTGACTTGATGTGTCTCATTGTACTTTAAGTGTGACCAGTGGAGTCCAGGGTTTATAAATAACACTTTAGTAGCCTGTGCTATATGCAGCGACCACCCAGTCTGAATCTACGCGTGTCGTCTCCTGTTTGTGTGAAGTTTGATATCAATCATCGACTCATCTGCCTAAATGAATGAGCCACTGGCTCTGCACAGAGCCAAACAGCACCACTAGAATCTATTACTGATAGTCTCACAGCAGTTTATTGTGACAATTAATCAAAATATGACATACACAGGCATAATGCAGAAACAGGATAAAATGGCCTACTTGTGATTACCTTTAATGGAAGTGACTTCTCACTGCAAGGACTGATGGGTAGGGACTGAAGGCTGCTGGCCGGACTTGTCTCTGTGCTCTGCAGAAACATTCACAAAAGCATCAGAAAGACATCAAAATTATCATGTGAAGAAATCTTCATAAAATTGACTCAATTTATGCTTTACTGTGTGAGGGAAGTGGGGCTCTCTGAAGTATTTAGCACTGATTGAACTTTGTTTTGTTGCTAAACTATATAGCAGAAATTTTTCATCTGATACACAAATCTCTATACCATAACTGTTTTCCCAAATATCTGACAGACAATTTTACATGCGTCTACTGATCTCAGCTGGAGTCACTATTGATTCAAGAAAACGTCAAGGTGGGCGACATGACTTTTGTTTTTCCTTTCTGTTATTTCACCAGGTTTCTTTCATTTTCTGGCTTCTAATGTCAAGCGTGATCAGACGCATTTTGGCAACAAACAACACAAGCAAAAACCAGGCAGAAAGCAAAGTCAAACACATACATACACACACGTCCCATGCAGGCAATGGATGGACATGCAGACTGAAGGACACATGCATTCACCGAGTAACTTATGTGTAACCATTACGTTAGAAGGATTAATTGTAGCATGCTCGACTTGATTTAAGAGGATTTAAATCTCTGAGTTTTGATGAAGTGCCTACACAAGGTTTTTTTCATGCATGCAAAGTTTAGCAGGCTGATTGTTAGGTATGGTTCTGTTTCAAGGTTTCTAAGCCGGTCACGTAAAAAAGTCGTTTTTCCAAAAACATGTCACGTCATGCCTAAATATGTCATCATCCAAACAGAAAAGCAACCCAAAATCTTCATAAATCATAAATATGCCAGGCCTGTGTGTGGTCATTTAATGGATTCAGTGAGATGAAACAAAATAAAGCAGGAGGCGTGGAGCAAGAGACGGGCAAAAATGGCATCCATGAGAGACTCTTAACAAATTTATGAATGTTTTATTTCTAGCCACATTTTGACCCTTCTCAGATTAATACTGTATGTCGTTTGGTGGGAGATTACACTGGAAAAACATACTTTTCACAGCCAAATCCCAGATAATATAGTGCTATGACCTACTTAAAATAAGTTGGGAGAAACACTTGAGTCCAAATCTTTGCAGGGTAAAAACTTGATGTTTTATTGGTTTGGCTGACCTTTTAGAGACACACACCTCCCTATCAGAATTATAGGTGTGCTATGGCGCCAGGCCATCAATGTGTCATCTGTGATCAATGCTTTTCCCTACATAGAGAGACAGCCGTGAACTCACTGACAACTACACCCACAGACACAGCATCCCTCCTTCCTTGCTTCCTTCCTTCTCCAACACAAACACATCCTCTGTAAGGTCACCTCTGTCCCACAGCCCTTAACACACAACTGTCCCTACAATTAGATGTGGCTCAGTAAAAAGCCTCTCAGATTTAAGAATTGGCTGCTGGGGAGCCATGAATTTAATGACTTGCACTACACTGAAACTGAATGTCTACAGATGATGAATGGCTTCAGAAAGAAAAGCAGGTTTTGTAGTTAGATGCACACCTTTAATCACACACTCACGTCTCCTAAATCAAGAAGTGAAAGCTTTTAAATAAGAGAAGGGACATTCATTTTCACTCCCTCTAATTGACTTCGGGGTTTTTATAGGACAACAGCGCCATTTTCAAAATATCAGGGTTATCATAGTTCCTGGGTCAAGATGGTAGAAGGACTAGACTGGAAATACTCTGCTTATTAGTGAGCCTTTCTCCAGCACTGTGCTGGTTTTCATTTCTTTTCGCACCGTACCGCACACTATTTAACTCTAGGAGTCCACAGAAACCTTCGCACTGTGTACATAACTCACATGTCAAAACTTCATACTTTCTGGGCTCACATTCCAAAATTGCCAGTATTTTAATTTGTTTACTTATTTACCAGTCTTAAAGAATAACAGTTACAGTATAAATTTACATAAAATAATTCTACAGTGGACAGGATTTAACAGTGGAACCAGCAAAAATGAGACACTGCAGAGGGTGGATTGATGATTGGATGGAAAAAAATATATATATTCTTTTCATCAATCCTTATCTAAATCAAACGTAGAATTTATAAAATTATGAGAATAAAGTTACATAATTTTATTCTCATATAAATCTGAATAAATAAAACAAATCTGAACGGGAATAAAATTGAAATTATATGAGAATAAAGTCACAAGAATAAAGTTATATTATGACTTTATTCTCATAATACTGTTTTATTCTTGTGATACTACAACTTTATTCTCATATTATTTCAGCTACATACTCTTGCTGTTTTATTCTCCTAATATTTTGACTTTATTCCCAGAATTTTATTTTTTTTATTATTATTTCTTAGCATGACCCTTATACTCCATCAAATAAATCTATAAACTAGACTTTCAAGATTGTCCAAGAATTTTCAGAAAGCACCAGAACCCGAATGCAAAAAACTTGTTCCTACAATTACAGAAAAAGTCAAGCAATTCTGTAGGGCTTAGAGTCAAACAAGAGACTTGGAACAGGTATGTAGGGATTCAGAGCAATGTCCGGAAGAGCTGTGACTATGTACTGTAACAAATGGTACATCACACTTTAGTTAGAAACCATGGCTGACGTTGACAAATGGGGATCATTGTGTGAGGCTGCTTTTACGCACACACGAGACAGCAGCAGTTTAGAAATGTTCCCTCTGTGCAGCCAAGAGGATAAACTGCTGAAAGAGAAATAATTTAGGAGCAGACGGGGAATGGCTGGCCAAATGTGCAAAGTAAACACTAGGAATACCAAGAGGTTCAGCAATATCAGGCCTGTGGTCATTTTTGTGACATCATTAATTGTACTGATTGTGTCTGCTGATACTTTGCAAGATCTCAGATATACATTTTTTTTGTTTTTTTATAATTTCTTTCAAAAATTCCATATTTATTTTAGAATTTAGATGTTGCCATGTTTCCACACAACTAGTACAAATTGATGAGTTATTAACAAGCTCCAGCATAACACTGAGCTGATAAGCTGTATGTGTTAGCATGCTAACACTAGCAACAGCTAGCTCAGTCAATTAGGACGGATGACATAGTTTCAATTAATATCATGATACAGTTTGGGTTTATTGTGATACACAACATATGTTGCAGTATTTTGAATCTGCTCTTTCTTATGATAATGCTGTGGTTTTTAATGAAGCTGTGACCCAGACTATGACCTTCCTTCCAGCAACAGAACAAAAGCAACTAAGTCTGCAGCTGTTCTCCATAAAAATCCAATATAAGCAGTTTTAAATCTAAAACAGTTCAAACTCCAAAACAAAGCCCCAGTTTGGCAGCATAGTCTTTAAAAAATGATAGGCTGGCAAACATAGCTGCAGAAATTAACAAACTCTCTAAAAAAAAATAGCTACAGATTTAACTGACCAAAAATATTCTGTCAAACACATGAAACAAATAAAAACAATTGATATAGTCCAATGGTGCACGTAGGAGTGAAGAACTAAAACATCAGACAATTTTCAGTTCAATCACTGGAAGAGCAGTCTTTTGAACACAAGCCATGCTTCATCAAGAAAACAAGGCAAATAATGAAATAGCAGGACCTGACACAATATTATAGCACAGACACAAGCTGAGCACCAACACTTCAGAAAACTATTCAGGAAGCAACAATTAGGACTGCAGCCTACTAGCACAAGTCATGTTGTCACAGGAAATAATACTTTTGTACGTTTAAAATAAAACACTGTACAATGTGTTAAATAATGGTGTAAAGGTCATTCTTCTTTTGTCAGATTTTCAGCCAATTTGTAAGTTTCAAAGAAACCAATCAGTTTTAAAGAAGGCAAGGTGAAATTTCCAATCCTGGATGTAGCCCCGTTTGCTTACCATCTCTTCCTTGTCATCAATCTTTGACCAAGGCCTGCTTTTCTGAGCACACAGGACAGATCTGAAATGGTTGTAATCCTTTTTGGTCAGTTCATATTTCTAACAGTATCCTCATGTTCCTTTTCCTCACCTGGCAAACAACTTGATGCTCCGGAATATTCCACGAGTTAGATCTCATTCGTGGAACAAAGAATGATAAATCAAATATGTCCAGTGTATGGCCAAGTCTTAGTACAACATCTTTTCACTACTTTTCCTAACGATTTAAATTTCTAGTGGACAAACCATACCACAATATACACTAATCTTAAGTGACTGGCTCATTTTAAAGCCTAGCACATATTAAAATACTAGATGTTTCCAACCCACCTTATTTATGCCAGAGAAGCTGAAACACCTACACAATGCAGGTGTGGTGCTTAGAAAACTAACACCAGGTGTGCAGGGAAAGAAGGAAGCAGCACTGACATAAACAACCATACTATAGAAATACAGCAAGAATACCAAACCAAAACACACACATTAAAACCCAAAGACCGTGACAGCAACATAATTTGCAAGTTAATGATGCAACAGAGAAACCAAAGAGGGCAAAATGTCTCCTCTTTCATATTCATGTTCTGCTGCTGTGCACCCCTTCTCTCTTCTGCAACTTCATCATCCCTTTAGTTTATGTCACTCTATAAATTACTATTTCGTGTTTCTCTTGCTCCGTCTCTGTGGCCCTTGGAGAGAAAACAGAGCTATGAACAGCAAACAGATCAGGAGAAAGCTGTACATATGCCTCAGTGGGCTGACGTTAGCTGCTCGCTTTGATCTTTAGAAGATTATATAGGTATTGAAGTGTTTGTTTGTTTTTTGGTGTTTTTTTAAAAAATCTTGCCAAGTTTTGGACCAAGTTGCTCCTTCATTTTTTTCTGTACCATATGAAACAGTCCAGTCAACTAAATTGTACCAATTTACAAACATTTTTATACAGAGTAACTTACTATTTATTGTCTCTTTTTAACCAACCTTTTTCAATTAGGTAAGTTAATAAAATCAGAATGATAGATTCCTGGTTATCATACCAACCAGGAAGCTACAGTTGAAACCAGAACTTTACATACACCAAAAAAAGACACACATATCACTGTCTGAAATTAAATGAGTCCAGATGTCTCTTGTTTTAAGTCAGCTAGAATTACCAAAGTTACTGAATTTCTATTTGCTAAATGCTGCAATAATAAAAGAAAAATAATGCTCTATTTATCTTGATCACCAAGTGTTTTTACTGAATTATAGAGTTAATATGTTCAGAAAATGTATTGCTCAAGTATTCCTTTAGTATAAATTGCATTTATTTTTCTGAAAATGTATGGCACCTAACAATTACATTGCAAGTATAATCACTGTTTGGGTCAACTAGCTCTAATGAAATATACCAGATTTTGATCCCTTCAGCAGACCAAAATACCTATAAGCAAGCTTGCATTATGGGTGGCATATAACCCCATCTCAACGGAGAAGATATGAGTAGATTATAGCTTATAACTTTAAATCATTGGCTGTCAAAGTGGGTACAAAAAGACCTGAAAGTTTCTATGACAGGGCATGTGTCGTGTACAAAGTAGCATGTGGCAAACGTCTCACTTTGATTCAGCAAAATAGTCAGGAATACAGATACCAAAAAATGCAAATGTACAAAGTGGGAAAAGAAGCAAGACAGCTAGAACCTGTCTTACCACTCTTAAACATGCCTTTTTGTTATTTAGCTAAGGACAAAAAGGCATTAGATCACAAAACAACAAACATATTTGAGAATGTTGAAAATATTTAACCATAATCTGCTTTCCCCAAGACTTCTGCAAGTGTTTTTAAAACCTTTGCAGTGACGGAGTGTCTCCTGTCTGTATTTGTGATGTGACGTTTGGGACAGACCTGAGCCAAGTGAAACATGCTGTGTTGTGTTGTTATTAAAATCTACTGGTATGTATGAAATGTGAAATAAATAAATGATCCGTATAATCAATACAGTTTATGTGGAAAAACAGCTATATCATATATATATATATATATATATATATATATTCATTGGGGAGTTATCAGTCTGTAGTGTGATTGTGTCTTAAACCGATTCAACTATGGTGCAAGCTATTTGTTTCATTTCAAATTACTATAAACTCACAGCAGAAATAAGGTCAATTCATTGATATAGTCAATATATAGTCATTGGTATAGTCAATTCATTGATGTCTCTGTCATTTCACATAAAAACTCAACTTTCCCTCTGGCATGGTTTGGGTAAAAATGTAAAACTTAAACCACATTTATCACTTATGAAACTGCATAACTGGTAGTGGTGCATATCTACAATTGAAATCTTCAAAAAAAAAAAAAGAAAAAATGTAAAAAAAAAAAAGATAATTATGTTCCTGACAAAAATTGGCACTAAACCATTATTTTTATTTCTTCTTTCAACCATTTAAAGACTCAAAAGACTGCATGAGTAGGCATTTAATACAAACCTATGGTCTGCAAAGTTAAACCTTGCAAGACTACATTTTTGCAACGTGCCAATGCTTTACTAAGTGACCATTAACATCAATCAAACCTATAGCAATGTGAAGGTAATTTTATTGAATTTCAAACATTCATAATCAGATGGTTTCATTGCCTGAGGTAAAGCTAAAGCTCTAAATAGACATTTAAGGAGCAAAGTTATAGTCTGTAACTGGATGATTTATGCATGCATTGCCTGCATGCTTGAGAACACAGAAACAGTATCATGGCAGGCACTTAAAGACATATCATAGCTTCATCCTCTGAAACGCAAAGAAGAGATTAAAGGGACAAGGTAAAAGTGATAAGGAATCCACTTTTGTGAGATTTAATAACGCTGATTAATCAAGACATAAACAATTGAGAGAGTGCTACTTTTGAAATAAATGTATGCCAGTAAAAAAATAATGTGATGCTTTTAGAGCCTAATCAGTCCAAAGTAAAGCCCTTAGCTTTTTCACATTTTCTCATGTCGCAACAATAGTCTTCAATGTATTTTATTGGTAGTTTTATGTAAAACACAAAGGTAAAAATTTCCAAAGTGGTCAAAACATACAGAAATAAATATGGAGAAATTCAAGGATTTCTAAAGTTTTTACTGTTTTTTCCACACTACATGTTCAAGACTATTGAACAACTTTTATCAACAGACAATGATAACCTAAGCAAGGCACAGTTTTTAAATGGTTTAATTTCTTAAACTATTTAAGAAATGGCTGTCTAAACCAACCTACCCCACTGTGCAAAGGAGAACCCCTATGTTAAGTCATTAATTTTCAAAATTTTATATTTTTTTTGTTAATTTCATTATTCAGTTGCTTGACCCACAAGATTGAGCAATCACTTAAATATAAGTTGTCTGAGGGGACAATTACTTTTCACCGAGGTCCAGGTAGGTTTAGAAAGCTTTGTTTCCCGTCTGTAAAACGGACAGTCTCTTCAAAACTGCATTTCATGTGAAAGTTCTGTAATCAGGGAACAATTACTTTTTGGCAGCACTGTAAATCCACATCAAATGTGACCATATGCTTGTTGCTGTGTGAAAATACATCACCCACCTCCTGTAATGTCCTTCTCAGTCTTAAAAGCAGGGTTTTGACCGCTGTGCATTCCTGCTGCATCAGTCTGAGCGGAAAGCTCTCCAGCCCCGGTGGTAGAGGGTCGTCATCCTTCCCTAAACCAGGCCCCACGCTACATTCAGTGGGCAGCAGACTGGTTGGTCGACTCAGTTCCCTGGAGAAGAGGCAAAGAGAAATAAAAAAGAAAGTAATAATAGCATGAACCAGCGTGAAAACAGGATCATTGACCTGGCTTCAGCTCTCCCTGCTGCTGTCCTTGTTGCCATTGGTGAGCACTGATAGTGTAGATGATACATTCTACAGTAATGTGACGATACCAGCTGTTTTGTGATGTCCAAGTAATTCCAAAAACCCTGTGTGATATCGTGCGTGACCAGTGAAAAAGGCACAGACATCGTCCAATTGTGTTACTGCGTGTGTGTGTGTGTGTGTGTGTGTGTGTGTGTGTGTGTGTGTGTGTGTGTGTGTGTGTGTGTGTGTGTGTGTGTGTG